>JAXQQM020061368.1:0-47833 GCA_034641835.2 Pinus albicaulis | reverse complement strand
TTACTTTGATTCGAGGAAACATTTTTCTTAGTTTTTGATTGATAGACATCTGCCTGGGTAGTTTAGGTTTTCTCTGTTTTAGAAAATTTTCAAATCTTTAGTGTTTTTCTCTAATTCTTTTTGGGACCGCACTCTGTCTTCTTTGGACAGTGCGGGCAGTTCCGCATCTTCTTTTGGTAAACAGTGCGGTACCGCACCTAATAATTATCGAAGCCTGCAGACACTGTTTTAATTTTAGAAAAACTCTAGGGTTTTTTCTTTAGTTTATCTTTATTTTGATTTAGTATTTTTGATTTCTGCCCAGATTGATTACTCTTTCTGTCAAAAAATTTCTATGAATGGATTCCAACAGTGTTGATATTTTGATGATTTTCTAGAAGATTTTGCATTTTGGATTGTTTTTCACTTGGTCTTTTTAGCGATTTGAAGCATTTGACATTTAGAAATACCACAGATTACATCGGTTTTCTTGTCTTTTTGATAAATTTGACCTGCTTGTGAAATCATCCTTTATTGAGAAATAAAGCTACTTGTTTCTTTGCAAATCTTCGAAAAATAACTTTGTTATTGGTTTTTGAATTTCATTTAAAAAAAAAAAAAACATAATTGAGTGTTTTTCATTTGTTTGTTATTCTGGACGAATAGATCCTTAGTTTGCTGAACAACTAAGTAAAACATTCTTCAAAAAATATTAAAGCTTTTACTCATTTAGATTGTTTAAAAATTTTAGATCTGAAGATTAGTTTTGTAGTTTTGAGTGCAAATTAGTTAGTCTCAAAATTAGTTTTGAAGTTTTGAGTGCTTTTTAGTAATTTGTAGATCTCTTTTGAACGAAAATTGTTTTTGTAGCTACAAGTTTTGAAAGAAAAGAGATTTCATTGTGAGCTTCAATCATTTATTGGAAAAGACAAAAATATTTTCATTCAATCATTCTTTATGTTTAAAGGAAGAATTGTTTATTGAGAAGATCGCATTCTCCAACTCTTTCTTTAGATAGAAGTTCATTGAAAGAAAAAGAATTGATTATCATTCTTAGGTGCATTTTTAGTGTTTTTGGAAGTCGAGTCTTCACACCACCAAAGTTTCATTTCCGCACCCATTGACTTAAGCAACAACTCTTAAGAGTAACACTTAATTAAAATTCATCTAGCAATCTTTTATTTTCTAGGGCTCTTATCACCAACATAGCTAAGGCTAGTATCTTGGAGTAGGGAGTAATTAACTCTCCAAGATAGTAAAAACAAACAAGTATACAAATCTTGCGGTAGGAAGAAATTCCAATTGTTGCATCTATGCTCTGGGAAGCTCCTCCTAAAGGAGTTAAGCACGAGATCATATCTGAACCAGTGAGGTAATCAATCCTTCCTCATTGGGAACGATATAAGATATACACGTATTAACAACGGTAAACCTCGGATAGACCATTGTCGAGGAGCCAGGGGTCACTTGTTGGCATATCTTGGATTATTTCAAGAAGCCTTCAAGGGGATTGAGCTTTGTTACTCTGCCCTTGCGTGTGTGTCGGATCGTAGACTGTTCCCCCAGGTTAATTTGTTTCTGTTGGTAACCTTAGAGGCTATAATCTTTAGGATTCTTTCCTAAGGTGATGGTGGAGGGAAGATCCCACTGTACCTGGAGCAGACGTCAGCTAGACTCACTTGGACTCTCCGGAGGGTTATCTTCACTCGAGATGGTATAGTGAAGAAACTTTCACCGGTCTGTTTCATTAAGCAGGTTTTCGGGGTAACTGTTCCAATTTCCCTTTTCGTATTAAATTTCTACTAAGTTGGATTTCATCACCAACTACTGTTTTTAGTACGGAAAGTTACTGTTTGTGTGTGGTTTGAACTCTTAGATTTTTTAAGCGTATGATTCAATTGTTTGTTTCTTAGAGACTTTAGGTGTTTTCATTGAAATTTTTCTTTGTTTGCATGTGATTAATTAATTTTTAATCGTGGCGAACTTGCCAAGACAATCCCGGAGACTACAAGGGAAACCCCCTGAATATACACCAAGTCAACTTGAAGGGCTACGTGCTCTGGTACCATATAGCAGCAGTAGGATTAGATCAACAGAAATTGGAACATCATCTATTGTAATTCATCCTGATTATCAAACACCTACAATAGAGTACATTCAAGAGCCGATTTTAGTTTCTGAAGTTACTGGTTATATTTCTCCTACCAATGAACTAGTTGATGAACCTGAAATCTCTGAACCTGAAACTGAACTTTCTATTTTAGAAACATCTTCAGGATTTATTTCACCAACTTCTAGCGATCTTGGTTCACCTAGGGTAAGAAATATCGTCACTGACGATCTTCCAGCTAGTCTTATTTCTATTGAAGAACTTACTAATCCAGACGAAGATATATCTCTTCCCGATTCCCCTGAATCTTTAAATCTTAGGGAGCGTGAATCTATTTTATACAGCCCTATTCGAACTAGTGCTTGGTATCTATCCTTAACAAATTTTTTAGAAAATCTGGGTCTTGCTTTTCATCCACCTCGAGTTCCATTTCATCCTACACCCAGAGGTTACTATCCGCCATCCATTATGGCAGGAGAGTCATCGATGTTTTCTCAGACTCTGGAATCATTTTTACATGGTGGTCCTTCTGTTCCTTCGGGATACCAGGCACTATCTGGTACTTTCTCGGGAGCAACTCCTCGACCCATTGAAAACGTGTTATCATCTGGTCTTAATGGTCTTAAAATTGAAACGTCGAACGCAGAGCAATTTTTTATGATGTCTGGTAATGTTCCCAATCCTCAACCACAAGGCAGTCAGTTACCGCTTGGGGGGCAACCTCAAGGAAATCCGTTACCACTTGGGGGGCAACCTCAGGGTAGTCAGTTACTGCCTGGGGGGCAACCTCAAGGTAGATTTTTCCCAGAACAAACTGTGGAATCATATTATTTTGGGGGACAACCCCAAGGACAGTACATACCTCAAGGGTATCAACCTTCAGGACAGTACATACCTCAAGGTCAACCCCAAACTCAATATGCTCCTCAGGGTCCTTATCAACCCCAGCCTCAGTACGCACCTCAGGGTTATCAACCTCAAGGTCAGTACCCAATTCAAGGTTACCAACAACCTTCTGGTCAACCGTCTATTCAAGGAGCCGGAAATTTACCTCTTAATTATCAACGCTACGTTCAACCAGGTTATGGTCCTTATGTTCAACCTTCTGCGGGACAATACCTTGGAATGATGGTGTGGGATCCATCCCAATATCAACAGCCTATACAGCCTAACGTGCAGTTACCTTATCAGCCTAGACAACCTTTAATTTCTGGTCCAACCCAACAACCTTTTCAGCCAGCTATTCAAACTCCTGCACCTAGTTCGGTTCAGCAGGCCAGGCCCAGTTCACCTCAGACTCCGCCACAAACTGCTGCAACCACTGCAATGACTGTTCAACCTGTAACACCTGTTTCTGGAGTATCTGTAGCCCTGAGTTCGGCTACCCCTGTATCCGTGCAAATCCCTCAAGTCTATGTACCTCAGTCAAGACCTTCAGTTCAGACTTCGGTTAAGATACCTACAGGACAAACCGGTACAAGTACAGTTGTCACAAGTCAACCCCAATTCACATATCAACCGTACCAAGGACAGCCGCAATTCGGTCCCTATACACAAAATCCAAACTAGCAGTATCAACTGTACCCTGGATATACTTATCAACAGCCTCAACAACCCCAGTTTGGTACGATTAATCCTAGTTTTCCGGGAGGTTACACAATTCCTAATGAAAATCCGATTCCCATCTATCCTGGGTATCCACCTCCTAGAACTGCTTTGGCTACTCAAGGTTTTCGTGATCCTAACCGTCAATTACCATTTATAGCAACTTTAGACTTACCTGATTTGACGCGCCTTACAAATTATCCAATTTTTTATTATCAGTATTGGCCGCCAATGCCACATAAGTTGCCCAGTGATATACCAAAATTCGAAGGTAAGTCAGGAGAGGATCCATCAAATCACGTCATGACTTATCACCTCTGGTGTGCGTCTAATTCAATTATTGATGATTCGATTCACTTACATCTTTTCCAAAGAACTCTTATTGGTCTTGCAGCCAAATGGTACATTGAGTTACCACGAGGCTCGTTTCATAACTTTAGTCAGTTAGAACTGCCTTCTTGACTCATTTTCAGTTGCCAATCAGATACGGTAATGGCATGGAATTATTAACTTCGCTGAAACAATCCACGTCTACGTATATTTCTGATCATATCCATGAATGGCGACGTAGGAGACGTTTGGTGAAAGTTTATATTCCGGATCAAATTTTGGCGGAATGGTTTGTTAAATCATTGTTACCCAAGATTACTGAAGATGTAGCTAAAGCTGGTGTTGTTACTGAAGAGCAAGTAATTGCTCAAGCTCAATACCTTGACCTCGTTTATACGCAGTCGGGTACTTTACACGAAAAAATCCCAGACCTTCCAAAACAAGGTCAAATAGCTGCTGCTCCTTCAGGGTCTCATGCCGCTGACGGT
Organism: Pinus albicaulis; assembly: GCA_034641835.2. NCBI lineage: Eukaryota > Viridiplantae > Streptophyta > Pinopsida > Pinales > Pinaceae > Pinus > Pinus albicaulis. The sequence continues at coordinate 43,321 of JAXQQM020061368.1, read as the reverse complement.
ATGATTGGTACAATCAATTCTAAAAGTAAATAGAAATCTTCAAAGAATTCTTCTCCTATTATAACTTTACCTGATTCCCCAAAAGGAGAATCTTCCCCCGAAGTTTCTGCTAATATTCACGTCGTAGAGACATCTACAACCAAATCTAAATCCGGTGGTAAAAAGAAAGGGAAGAATAAAAACAAAAAGAATTCGAAAGAGAAAACTAATAAAGATGAATCCAATGGCGAAAAACGTAAACCTCGTTATCCTTGTTTCATTTTTGAACAAGATCATTTCACGAAAGAATGTCCATATCGAGCCGAAGTTAAGAAATTTGTTAAAGGATCACAACAACCTGCTGTCTTGAATGATCCTTTTCCAATTCAAGATAGTAAGATGGTTGGTTCTACCTCGACTACTTTTGAAGAACCTATTATGATGATGTCTCATGTAAGGATTGCGACGCGATCGCAAGATTACGGTAGTAATAATCCTGTTGATGGTAAAGAAGCAGAATCTTCTAATGCAAATGCATCAACTACACCTCCTTCTGTTTCTGGTCCACTACAGATCAAGAAACAAAATACAGAATTAATAATCAAACCACCTGCTAAAGGTGTTCTTCATAAATCAGCTTTCAATCCACATGCGAGAGCTGCTTAGAATTATAACATTGTTGAAGACTTAGCTATTTCTCCTTCAACAATGTCGGCTTTGGAAGTGCTGCAATCATGCCCAGCACAACATAAATTACTTTTGTCTGCTATTGGAGCTGTTGACATTCAGGATTCCAATCTTATAATCTTCGATTTAGAAAATAGTACACCTCGTCTACCTCATCAAATGGCTTTCCAGATTCCAGTGTTAGTAAAAAACAGACCCATCTTTCGGACTGTGATTGATGAGGGAGCTTCAACGTGTATTATGTCGATTCAGTGTTGGAAATCACTCGGTTCTCCTACACTTAACCAATCTCCGACAATTCTAAAGGCTTTTGATGGTCGAGGTTTTCAACCTTTTGGTATTTTGCAGGATTTACCCATAGGGGTCGAAGGTAAAATAGTAAATCTAGATGTGGAAGTGGTTGATGCCCCTCTAGATTACAACCTTCTCATAGGTCGCAGTTGGTCTTATGCTATGACTACTGTTGTTTCTTCGGTCTTCCGACTCATAAAATTTCCATATCAAGGAAAGATCGTTACAATAGATTAGTTAACTTATTTCTCTTCCGACCCAGCCTCTACAGAAACAATCCAACATCTTTGTAAAACGACTATCCCTTATAAGGATGTTGGAGTAGGTTTGATTAAAGATTCTAGTTTACTAGGAACGTTTTCCTTTCCTCCTCCTAACGTATCACTTGTTGTTGCAAATATTCACATGATTTCTTCAGACACTGTAACGTTTGATGATCCTTGGATCATACCTTCTGAGTCCGAGTTAGATTCAATTGATGGCATGATGCCTTTGAGTCCATTTGAAATTTCATATCAGGCTGTACAATCACTTTCCAACCCCTCTTCAACCGAAATTAATCCAATGAATGGGATCCATGAAGAATCACTTTCTATATCTAGTTCAGTTACAACGACATTTCCTGAACTTGTTCATACTGATGAACAAATTCGTGAGTTTTTGTCTCTTGACGATTTACCATGGGAAGATCTGCATCACCGATCTTCGTTTTTACCTGAGCTAGATCATTTTGAAGATGATTTTGCTTCAATTTTTACTGCTGAATATGTTAAAGAACCACATAATCCTTTGCAAAATCCTGATTCTGAGTTAAATTTGGAAAATATATCTCGAACGGTTCCCATTGACATTTCAGTAAAATCAGGAATAATTGAAAACATTCATATAGGTGCTTGTTGTACTGAAGATGAAATTCAAATTTATAAAGCCCTATTTCAAGAATTTCGTGATGTGTTTGCCTGGTCTTATGAAGAAATGCCAGGAATTGATCCGTCAATCGTTGTACATGAAATTAAGACTTACCCGGATGCTAAAACTGTTCGTCAACGTTTACGTCAAATTCATCCTAGAAAAGCTGCTGCTATTAAAGCAGAAGTTGAAAAATTACTTCGTGCAGGATTCATATATCCAATCCCCTTAACGGATTGGGTATCAAATATTGTTCCTGTAACTAAAAACCAAGGAATAATAAGAGTATGTATTGATTATAGGGATATTAATCGAGCTTGTCCCAAGGACAATTATCCAACCCCCTATATCGATCAAATAATTGATGATTGTGCTGGCAGTGAAATGTTTTCTTTTATGGATGGTTTTTCAAGCTACAATCAAATAAACATACTCCCTACTGATCAACCGAAAACAACTTTTATTTGTCCATGGGGGATGTTTTCTTATTGCAAACTACCTTTTGGATTAAAGAATGCTGGAGCAAATTTTCAGCGGGCTATGTCTTATGCATTTCATGACATTAAACACATTGTGCAGCCTTATCTCGATGATTTACCTGCTCATTCGTTACATAGGGCCGACCATCTCACTCATTTACGAGCCATATTTATAAGATGTCGGCATTATCGAATTAGGTTGAATCCACACAAATGTGTTTTCTGTGTAGAATTAGGTCATTTACTGGGATTTGTTGTTTCAAAAGCAGGCATTCGCGTCGATCCGTTGAAAGTCAAAGCTATTGTTAAATTGCCTCCTCCTTCGACTTTACACCAACTCCAAAGTTTGCAGAAGAAAGCAAACTTTTTACGTTGATTCATTCCTAACTATGTCGAGCTTACCAAGGGTTTTACCTGATTGTTGAAACAGAACATTCCATTCTTTTGGGATGAGATCGCTGATCGATCTTTTGATGCACTTAAACACGCGTTAACCCATGCACCGTTATTGCATCCTCCCAACTACAATTAGGATTACTTTTTGTACCTCGCCGCTTCTCATTCCACTATTGGGATGGTATTAGTGCAGGAAGAGGAATCTCACAATGAACATGTGATTTATTATCTTAGTCGAAATCTGCATCCGACTGAGATCAAATACACACATGTGGAGAAATTGGCTTTGGCAGCTGTTCAAGCTATCCAACGTTTTAGACACTACATCTTGTTACGTAAAACCACAGTAATTTCTAACTGCAACCCTATGATGTATATTGTAACCAAAAAATTGCTAGGGGGAAAATATTCCAAATGGATAGTTATCCTGCAGGAATTTGACTTGGAATTTGAAAAATCCAAGGCAAAGAAATCTTTGGTTTTTGCGGAACTAATGTGTGATTTCCCCTCTACTGATACTGAAACAGTGGCAGAAGAGTCTATTGCCGATGAATCTTTGTTTCTTATTAGTACTCTTGATCCATGGTATGGAGATATTATTGTTTATCTCCAAACCCAATCTTTTCGGCCCGAAATATCACAATCTCAGCAACGGAAAATATGTTTCCAATCCTAATAGTATAATATTATTGGTGATACACTTTATCGTCATGGAGCGGATTCTATTTTTCGACGCTGTCTTACTCATGATGAAGCTGAAAATATTTTAAATGATTGCCATTCTGGAGCATGTGGCGGTCATATGTCTGGGTATGCCACTGCCCAAAAGATATTGCACGCTGGTTATTTCTGGCCATCATTATTCAAAGATTGTATTTATGTGGTCCGGAAATGCCACAATTGTCAACTTTTTGATCGTAAAATGCACACGCCACCCGCTCCTCTTCACCCTATAATTGCTGTTGGTCCTTTCGCAAAATGGGGTATCAATTTTATTACATGTAACCCTCATTCGGCTGGGGGGCATGCGTATATTATCTTAGCGGTAGATTATTTTACTAAGTGGGCTAAGGCGATGCCTACATTTTCAGCTTGATGGAAAAACTGCTGCAACTTTCGTATTTAATCACATAATTGCTAGGCTCGGTGTTCCTCAAGCTATTATTACGGATCATGGAAGTCATTTTCGGAATGTCATGATGACTAAACTAACAGAACAACTTGGCTTGCGACACGATAGTTCCACTCCATATTACCCACAAGCCAATGGTCTGGTTGAAGCCATCAATAAAGTTTTAGTCACCATGATCAAACATATTATTGGTATTCACAAAACGAATTGGCATTCCATGTTATTTTCAGCACTTTGGGCATATCGAACCTCAGTCAAAACATTAACTGGTTTCACTCCTTTTCAACTCGTTTATGGTTTGGAAGCTGTGTTTCCGATTGAATGCGAAATTCTGTCACTGAAATTAGCCATAGAATTACTCCCAGCTACGTCTGAAGAGGAAAAACGTTTCTTGTACTTAGCCGAATTAGATGAGAATCGACGAAATGCTGCAATAGCAAACGAGGCTCATGTTAATAGGATAAAAGCTCAATATGATAGAAGTGTGACCCCTCGAAATTTTTTAGAAGGAGACCTAGTTTTACTTTATGATCAAGCCAACGATAAACTAGGGACTGGAAAATTCGTGCCTATGTGGCATGGTCCTTACATTGTTAAACGAAAGTTAGCAAAAGGAGCCTATGAGTTAATAGATTTTGACGGTGTCCCTTTGGATAAACCCAGAAATGGGCTTTATCTAAAGCGATATTATGCTTAAAACGTGGTGTGGAGATTTTTTAGATTAGATTTCTTTACTGCTGGTGTGTTTTAGATTAGAAAAGTGTGCCTAGTTTAGAAGTGTGTTTTTATCACTATTCCTGCTTATCTGAGTTTTACTCTTGATATTGCAGATGTTGACGGATCTTCAAACTTACATTGGTTTTGATGATGGTGCTTGTCGTAGTACACGGAACATTTCTTCCGCAGCTTGGGTTATTTATTCACCTGCTGACGAGTTAATATCCATGCATGGGGTAAGCCTTGGTCAAACAACGAATAACATTGCCGAGTATAGTGCAATGATTGAGTTATTGTCTGAATCCATATCATTTGGAATTCAGAGTTTGATTGTTAGGTTGGATTCTAAACTTGTTGTATTACAGCTTAACAGGGTCTATACCATTAGGAATCCAGTGTTATTACGGTTATTTTTAAGAGTTTGTCTCTTGGAACATGAATTTGATTATATCGAATATCAACATATTCCAAGACATTTAAATACATTAGCAGATGCAGTTGCTTCTAGTATGATAAATCAACATTTGCAATAATCAAAACAGTAAATCAAACAGCATCCATAACATGCACACAGATAGCCGGTAAATAGTGATATATCATAATATAGGAGTGTTTTCAAAAATATACATCGTCTTCGATCATAGGTTGAAAAACACCTTATGATCGGTAAAATGATAACATAAAAAGTCAAAATATGAGTCTACAATACGATCATCCCATCACTGATGATGATCACGATAAGAGACCACTGCTCGGGCCACCCTACATAGGAACCTCCTAAAAGGTCCTGGAACACCAATCACGTATCTCTGCAACCTGAGTGGAATATCATCTATGCTCGTCTCTGGAATATCTAGAGTCAAACGCTCTAGATGATGCTCTAAATCAGTCAAAATATCCACTGATTGGCCTACTGGGGCTGGTGCGGCTGCAACTGGTTGTCTTCTCTCATAAGGTTGGAGATGGGATGGTCTTTGTGGACCCACATCTGTATTCAAAAAACTCTTGGTTATTAGTTTTCAAAGACGATAAAAAATAAAAAAAATAGAATTTAGCAAACATTGAAAAATGATTGTACCTGAGTCATCCCACTGTTCCCCTGCTAGGAGAGCCATCTCTCGGTCGCCACGGAAATCTATCCTGGCGTATGGAAAGTCCTCTATCACAAAAATTTGGCGATCCAGCCAACGAAAATATGAAGAAGGAAATCGAACAATCTCAGTACCCTCGATAGCATGACGAGCCATCAATGCGGACCAACGAACCATCCTAGGTTCTCGAAGTCGACCGGCATCAACAACACTACTCTGTGGAGCTAACATGGGGATCCTCTCTAGAGCAAAAGAAACTACGATGGATCCATATCCAAAGTTATTTAATTTTCCATTTTTTGCTCTGGTTAGTTGGCCTTTTACATTAGCCAACACAGCTTCACACCAGTTAAAGATGGTGCCGCGAAAAAAATCCACAACAATACGCATTTGGGAACCAGTAGCTACATGCAGCGCAGCACTCCCACACAGTTTGGTAACGGTAAAAGCAATAACTTTCAATTCAGGATGGATGATGTGTTTTATATCAATCCGTTTGTCCCTAGGGTTTGCCTGGTCATTGCAGAATTCTAGTTGGAGATTAGCGACAGACTGGCCACCTGGCCTAGTCCCAAACAAAGAAACTTGTTCGCCCCTCTTGGACAAACCAGTCAGAAAATATATATCCTCCAGCTCAATTTTGAGCCGGTGGCCGCCAATAAAGAAGCACTGGTCCTGTACATTCCATCTGTTCACCAACCACGCTAGGAGTTCTACTTGTGCCCTCATGCCTGAGATGGCCCAAAATTTGTATAAACCACATGCTCTTAATGCTTGATGTGTAGGCAAATGGAGTATTGCGGCTTCATCCACGTCCTCATGTTCACGTTCTCTCCAAATCAACATCTTGTTAATCCTACAATACATAAAAAGGCAGGTTAGAACAATCTTATTTGAAAATTTTTGGGAAATAAATGAGAAATGAGGGTTTTAAATTCAACCGCACGGGTTCCGCACCTAAGCTTTGTAAACAATGCGTAGATACGCACGCGTACTGTGTTTTGGGTGCGGACCTTTGATTTTTTTCCTTATAGAAAAAAGTCGGGGTCCGCAGGTCATGTGTGTCTCACCTGCGGACCCCCGCGAGTGAACTTTTTAACCATATTTTTCCCTAAAAAAATAATCTAAAGCCTAAAAACGAATTTGAAACGGATGGAATACAAGATTAAGAGGTCGTGGATTACCAGGGACTGACGGTTTTCGATTTCGCCGAACGGATTTTCCAGAATCTTCACAGGAACTTTGTTGCCCAAAAGCTTTTTACTTTTCACTCTGAACTTGAACGGTAAAAATGAAATTGAAAAAGTCCTTTTCATAAGTTTTTTCGAATAGATGAATTTTAAATTTGTTTATTTTTCACTTTAAAAAGGGGTATTTTTGAGAGCATTTTTACTTATCTTAAACAGGTATGTGTAATGTTTCAAGTTTTTGTGCAGAAATTGGATTTTTCAGGAGAATTGATCATTTTTTAACAAAGAGTACATTTTTATCCCTTTTTCGAACTCGTTAAAACTTACCGAAAAAGTGAAACCTCCGAGTTCTCTTTTAAGCCCTTTTCAGACTCTCTAAATATGAAAAGATTGCCGAGTACTTGATTATTCGAACTCGTTAAAGTAAATGAATGATCGTCCCTTTAGTATAAGTTTACCCCTTTTACGGACTGAAATGGACTATTTACGAAAAAGGTATACGTTGACTAACTACGGTCAATAGAGTTCTCTCCCGCATTATTTTATCCTTTTTCGGGCTCGAGAGACTAAATTTACGAAAAAGTACACCCATGGAGTTTTCTTAAGTTTTTTCTTCTGACTCCCTAAAATTGAAAAACACCGAGTTTCTCCTATACTGGACTCGTTAAAATTTAACAGTAAAGGACATGTTCAATTTTAAACAGGAACGAACCACTCCTTCTTAGGGTTCGAATTTTAAACTAAGTTGGACTCATCCGAAGGATGAGCTTATAAACAAGCAAATGTTATCCTCCTCAAGCTTGTCAAAAATAAAGAGGTACTTGCCAGAAATGGTGGGGGAAAAAGAGAGAAAAATGGGCGTGTTTGTTGTATTTTAAATTTTTCGAAAATTCAGTCAACCACTCTTGAACACAACACTTTCATTCACTTGGGTTGGGAAGTCCTTTGCCTAACAGTTAATCAAACCACATTGAAAGTCTTCAGCCGGTTTATGGGTATTAGCTTTGGGTCAATTGTTACCAAGCCATCTGCAGTGTCGTTATGTGTTCAAGAGAACAGTTCAAATAAACCATTCATCTGCAAAATATCTGTCATCCATTTTGACCATCCCTGAGTCAGTCCTTGCCAATATATTTTCAAAACTTGATCTATGATTTCGTGTTGTGGGCTTGCCTACGATAGATCACTTTCTATCGACATCAACACATTATCTAGGAAGTTGATCTAGAAATTGTCAGTACCTTGAAATCTGCATGCCTCAATGGCAGGTTTCTCGCCTTCGACGACAGGTTGCATTATTGACCTTCGATCGAATGATTCCGTGACATGTTCGACTTCAGCTCATTCATTCACATTTCATGGATTGTACTGGGTACTTTGAGATCCATTGACATTCCTGGTGGTTACTCTCACACTTGTTAACAGTTTACATCAATGACTGGTAATCACGTGGTTTCTACCATGTTCGACTTCAACACATTTATTCACATGGATAGAATCGTACCAGTTCGAGAAACGGAAATCAAGACCCTGGATCTAGTTTCCACCATCTAGGCTACGAGGAATTTTGTTATCATCTATACAGTAGATTATTTATAAATAGATGGCTGTGTCCATACTGTGTCTACATATATTTGTACTATGATGTATTCAAAATCATTCCTGTATCAGAACAATTTAAGTTAGTTCTAGTTAGTTTTGATCTGAGTATGGGAATGCCTACCTCAGTGATGATATGATTATATATATATATATATTGCATTGAATTTTTTTTCAGGTTCCGACTGGGGTGTCCACAGGGTGATCCTTGAAATGATAAAGTACTACACTCTTCATATATGACAGACCTCAGTTTCATCTATTCCAGACTTTGCACTTTAGGGGGCAATCTGTTACACTAAAAATTGTCATCCTGACATTCTGCTATGAGTATGAGCTCATTATTACTCATACTTCCTCCTTTTGCAAGTCTATCATATCAGTTTCTCATGTCAAGCTTTGAAAATCAGAGAAAAGTTCCTAAAAATCCCCTAAACTTTGGTATCGCACTTTCTCTATTCATTGCCTGCGGTCCCGCACCTAAATTTCAGCTCACCTGCGGAACCATACCGCACGTTCTTTGTGTTATAGGTGCGGACCTCTGTAAAATTAAAAAAGGCGAGAAAGTAAAGTTAAAAAGTTGATTTCAGATCAATTCTAGAAGATTATGGGTGGGAATTTTCGGGAATGGATATGATTTGATAAGGTTCATGTATCCCTTACCTTATGGAGCTAACCCATTGATGTAAGGAACTTATCCCTTTGAAGGAGGATTCTATCCCTTCATATTTGGAACAAAAAAACCTCCTCTTTTCCATTATAAATAGAGGCATTGGGTAGCCTCAAAGGGAGTTGGAGCTTTAGAATATTTGAAGATAAGTGCTGTTGAGATTCAGACTCAGTTAAACAAGACTTCTGTGAGGAGAGATCACACACCTCTATTTGTCTTGATTGAAAGAGTGTAGAGCTTGTCAAAGTAGAGGAGACTCCTGCTTCGGACCCCGGGAAGGCCTGTGCAACATCAAGGCTCAGGTTGTAAGGTTTTCCTTTCTTTGAAATTAATACAAATATACTCATTTTTCTCAATAAGCTGTTGTTAATGGTTTATTTCATAGATTCCTTGATCACTATGATAAGCATGGTTTATGATAATGTCTATACAGGTGCTATGTAATACTTTTATTGTTTGTGACTGCAGGTTTACAAACGAAACTCCTTCAAGCGCACGAAGGACAAAAACAAATTCAAACAAGCACTGGACATAAGGTAGGTATTTTAACACCTATATAGAGCTTTTCATATATCACATATGCTTAGAGAAAGATTAGTTTATTTGGCTGTTTGTTGCTAGATACTTCTAGTACTAGGGAGATCGGTTTTGTCCGCAATAACGATTTATCCGTACAACAATATGATGTAGGCGGGCAGAGTAAACAAGAGGCTCGTTGGGCCTAACGACAAGGTGGCAGATTGTTTGGGGAGTGAGATGGGTTCAATACCTACCCACGCCAATTTTAGCCAAGAAATATATGTATTTAGGCATGATTTTATTTTAAACTCCGACGGTTAACGTGAATGCAACGTTAGTTACCATACATCCACGGATTTTGGTTTGATTGCCATTTTGTTTTGGTGAGTTGTTGTATGGGGTGGTTGTGAGGGTGCCTGAGAGGCAGTTTTGCTGGGCTGGATGGGCAGGTTCGAGCCCCGCCGCCCTCGGGTCATTTGACAAGAAGCATCGTTGGTGGGTGGTGGTGATTCTACCGACAAAAACCCACCTTCCACCATATATATATATATATATATATGAAAAATTCGTGTGGCGGTGGGGGTGGTGGCCGACCACTCCTAATATATATGTTTCATTTTTTTAATAACAACTTAGCCATTTTTAAATTATCTGAAAATAAGGGTCATTGGGAAAATTAAGTAGGCACCAATTTCACCCCTTTTCGGAATCGAAATTCCATTCCCTAGACTCAGTCGATTTGTAGGATCATTAATCGTGGCCCACATGCTCACTTTGACCAAAACTTTGAGCATCCCTATCTCCTCCATATGAACTTTGATTGGAGTGTCATTTTCACCATTGGAATCAAGGTGACGAGCACTTCGATCTGGTCCTAGTTTGGGAGTATTTCGACCACTTTAAATTTTGAGCTATTCTCAGTCTTCTTGGATCTTTGAGCATGTTTGGAACCACCTGGATCACTTTTAGAAAAAATATTAATAATGTGGGGTGAATCACTATTAAGGGTATTTTAAATTTTATTCCAATTTATATTGATCATTCAATATTGGCAATCATTAGGTGAGAAACCACCATCATAACCTGTGTAGAAAATGAAATCATCACATAAATATACACAACAATATAATGAGCAACAAAAACATGGAACACAAAGGATTTAACGTGGAAACCAAAAAGGGAAAAAACACCAATCTATTTATTATTATGTTGTAATTTGAGCTCATACTCTATTACATTGTCTCTGTTTGTGAGCCACCGCTCATAGGAAGTTCCATCTCCCTCAGATTTTAAGCTAACACCCACTAGTAAGAAGCACCAACTCCCTTAGATTTTAAGCTAACGTCCACTAGAAGGAAGCATCGACTAACTTCTTTGTAGGCACATGGTTAGCATACTAGAAGCATCAACTTCTAGATTTGTTGAAAGCAGTAACTTGCGGGGGGAACCAACCTACAAGCTATCTTCAGACACCTACTCCAATGGAAGCCCCAAATCTTTGTTTTTTAGGAAGAAACCTCCACTCAGTAAAGAAATTACTACTCACTATTTTTGGCACTCACTCTGCCCAATTACAACTTTGTGTTCAACACTTAATGGTCCATTGTTCAACTCTTCGTTATACACTCAACACTTTACTCATTTTTCTCACTCTAAAACAACACTCATTCAACTCTTGGCCCTCATATAGTATACATGATCCATATAGCTTTGTCATCCTCCTCCTCAAGCTGTCTCGACCACACTCGTGAAATATCTACACTTAGTTGCTCTCTTGACACTACTACTACATCCCCACACCAACATAATTGCAATTCTAAGTTTTGTTCAATTGTTACACAATAATGGTTATTAGAACTTATACGCATTACATTTACCAAGTGTACTATAGTATGGCTCCCCATTTGGTTGTTAAATCATGTTTATTAGTCATTACAGCTCCATTTATTAGAGAATGGTATCTATTGTTTTTCCATGCTAAGAAATGATTATTGAGTCTCGGTCCACTTTCACTCTCAAGGAGTACATTCGGCAAATTCCTCCTTTACAAACAACATGGATCTCCATTGCTTATTCCATTTGTTTCCCATAGAAAATTTGAACATTGAATAAATTTTTCTTCTACTCAATATCATCTGAAGGATTTGATTCATTCAATCCTGCATGGCTCAAGTCCTACTATGAATTTCTGCACTCTTCTTGAGACTGGGTATCTATTGTAATTTTGTATAAATAAAAAGATCTCACATGGTCTTGATTCTTCTCAAGCTTCATGAAATGATTTTATTTATTTATTACTGAATGACATATGGACTACTTGGGGTTAGAGCACACAATTTGAGAATGATGGTCTTTTTCATTTGTAAAAAGTAGATGAGGAAACCCATTGTTGAAGTAATGAAATTCGCCTACTCCAATAACAACAATCTATGGATTAAAGTCATGCACACAAAAAAAATTCCAAACCATTCATACTTTCTAACCATGACTAGTGGGCACTTCCACCTTTGGAAAAGCTCCCAAATATAGAGGGACTTTGCCAAAATTAAGGCTATTTATTGGTTAGAGAACATCGTGAAGTCTCTTTATATGACCACAACCCACTTTGTAATCAATCCAAAACACTTAGTCCATGGCCCTAAGACCTCTATAGAATACGTACCAGCCTTTCGAGACCCTTATTATAATCCATGGTGCTAAGAACTTAACAAATGAGAGCCACAACTGAACCATACTTGAGCACGTATTTCGTCAATTGACAAAAAAAATTAAAGGTTATGAAATTTTTTACCCTGGCCCCTTACCTCAGCCTCTCACAATGGAGCGCCTTCGATAAATTCCAGGGTATAACCACCGAGGTGATGTGTCTTGTGGTATCCCCGCTCTGATGACTTGCACCAATCCAAAAAATCCCAAGATTATGTCTCTGCCATCGTGTCCCACTGCAAAGAAACCATAGAGATAAAACTTGCACTTCCCTTGGAAATTGTTGGGGTTAAATAATCGAGATTGCATGTCCCCTATGGGACAACACACAATACTTCGTAATCTTTTCATTGGTCCACCTTATTACCAACGTGGCCACTTTTGCTACTTGTATGTTGACTAAGTTGGGGTGATGCCAAACATTTTGAACCTTGACCACCTTACAAAATGAAACAAATCCAATTGTAGTAGTGAGACCTGGCCATATTTTTTTTTTCCTCGAGAAAAAAGCGTAATTTTATTTCTGCAGGTGAGAACAAAATTACAATGAAAAAACACATAGATATGTGTTCAAAAGGGACAAACCCCGAAGAATGTTTACAATAAACAATGCCAAAGTGACACCAAGACAATGCAGACCTAGAAAAACGTATTCTTACAGTCCCATTGTGGACCAAAAACTGTTCAAAGACCTAAAAAATAGCTCTGTCCACCTTCAGATTGACATAGCTCTGTCCACCTTTGGTTTTACATAGCTCTGTCCACCCAAAAGCCTGCTGTAAGTACCCAACTGTAATGCAAACTCCAGTCTTCACTGAAAGTCGAGATTTTTGACAGCCCTCAGAATTATATGAATGCCGAGAATTATAAACAGCACCCCAAGTGTATGCGCTCCCCAAAAATAAGTAGCAAGACATCTGTCCATTTTCTCTTGATCAAAACTATTATAAACAGTACGCCCTGTAGCTGTCAATAAACGCAAGGAGCTCAGAAACAATCTGTCCACCGCGAAGGAAATCAGCTTAAAAGATTGAGGAAAGAGACGCAGCCCCTGTATGTGATCCAGGAGGCGAGAAACGCAGCACCTGTAGAAAGCTTTGTCCACCAAAAGGCCAGCTGTATACCCAGCTAATGTGGCACAAAAACTGTAAAGCAAAACTCCAATCTTCACTGAAAACCGAAATTTTTGACAAGCCCTCAGATTTATATGAAGGCCGTGGAATATAAGCAGCTCCCCAAGTGAATGCGCTCCCCAAAACTAAATAGCAAGACATTCTGTCCATATTCTCATGATCATAACAATTATAAACTATACGAACTGTATGTGATCCAGGAGGGACCTGTGTATGAGAATCTGTGGCCAAACCTACAGAAAAATAAGGTTATAAAGAACAGTGATATAGCCTCCAGAAGCAAACTGATCCTCCAGAAGCCAACATCGACCTGCTGTAGATCAAGTGGCAGAATGTTGTCTGATCACAAGTAATAGATCCCTCCACCCTCACCCAGCTTTTGACACAGCTCATAAGGTGTAATGACAGTTGCAATGTAGACTGACACAACAACCAGAAGCCAGTTAATCAAATAAGGAAGGGAGGAAGTATTCTGAGACTTCACCATCCCGATGTTCCCTAATCCTCCATAGACCTTCATCCAGCAAAATCCCCCTCTTAGAAGCACAGTCAGCCTTTTCATTATTTTCTCGATAGATATGTTGGCATGAGAAGGATATAAAAGATTGGAGAATCTCCCCAACAGAGCGGAAAAGATTTTGAAGATGATGAACTCTGCAATTTTGAATACCTTTTACCCAGTTGATCACATTCAAGGAGTCCCCAAAAACTTTTAGATGTCGGCATCCTTTCTCCACAGCAAACAAAAGAAGAAGCTTGAGGCTCAGTAGTTCGGCAAAATTATTTGTCCCTTCCCCAAGCCCAGCAGAGATCTCATACCAGTGAGATTCCGAGAGAAACAACAAAGCTCCACCACCACAGACATTTTGCTGCATCGCTCCATCAAAAAAACCCCAAGGGTTCCTTCTATCTATATCCAGTAGAAGAATCTCCCTCTGATTGGCAGCACGGATATGAATAGGGAAGGCAGAGTGTAAACCAACAGACATAGCACCAACGATCTCCGGAGTACTGACAGAACCATCAAAAAGAAGGCGATTACGAGCCAACCAACAACCCCAAATAATGAGGAGCGGCAGAGCTTTATGATTCTGCTCACCAATAGATAACCACCACAAATCCCAAGCATGAGATACAGAATTTCCTTCCCACCTAAGCTGGATACCCAATAACCTGGAGCACTCTTGCCAGGTACCTTTAATGAAGGGACAGGAGAGGAAAATATGATTGACAGATTCTACATCCGATTTGCACAAACAACACCATCCAGGGCCCTGAAAACTTCTGTTTTGCAGCACATCCCAAGTAGGGACTTTATTTTCAAGAACACACCACATGAACAGCCGAGTCTTAGGTGGACAATGTAGTTTCCAGAGCTTCTTCCACCACCACCGCTGCTCACCCAGGACAATCCCAGCACTTAGTTTTGTGTAGCCAGCTCGGGGAGTATAGGTCCCCGAAGGATCAAAGTCCCAAGCAACCTTATCATCCCTATCCCAAAGCACAAGGTGCGCCTGTTTAATAGCACGGATGTAACCAGCCAGAGCCCTCTCATCAAAATCCTCAAGCCCCAAAGAAGAGGCCTGTAGCCAAGACTGAATGCCCAACCTTCTCCGGACCGGAACCGCAAGTTGGGAGAGAAAAGTGATCCCCTTCTGCCTTAAAGCATCAACCGTGCGCCCGGGAAGGAGATGTTGAAGAGCACTTCCCATCCAAGGATCTTCACCCACCCTCAGCTTCCTGCCATTTCCCACATCCCAGGCCAGACTTGTATCCAGAATGTGGAAAGATTTAACAAGAGACTTCCAAATCACCGATCCCCCAGCAAAGGATTTTCTTGGAGTCCTAATCCATTCAACAAGAGAAAATGGAGCAATGTATTTCTGATAGACCACTTGAGTCCAAAGGCTATCAACGTTGATGAGCCTCCACCCACCCTTAGCAGCTAAAGCCTGAGCGAAAAGGAAGATATTTTTCAGGCCCCAACCTCCCATCCCTTTTGGGACAGCAATTTTCTCCCACCGAACCCAAGGGGTCACCAAAGATTCTTGTTTACCACTCCACAGGAATCTAAAACAAATCCTCCTGGCAGCCTCCAGGACACCCTTTGGGATCCAAGACAAGGACATCCAATAAACCGGAACAGCCTCCAAGACAGACTTAACTAAAGTCAACCGACCAGCTCTAGACAGCCATTTATGGGACCAAACTTTTAGGCGTTTTTCCAGCTTTTCCAGCAGCCATGTCCAATCATTTTTCCTGTAATCATTTGGTTTTAAATGGAACCCCAAGTAATTCAGACCATCGTCCAAAACTACAGGATTATAGGGAAAGAGTCGCACAAATTCACGCCTCTCCTCGTCCCGCAAAAGATGAGTAGTAATGGAAGACTTCCTAGTATTCACTTCCATTCCCGTTGCTTTGCCAAACAAAGCCAGAATCTCACCTATAGTAGTAGCATCACGCACCGTCCCAGAACAAAAAATTAAGACATCATCAACAAAAAGAAGGTGTGTGATGTAATAATTTTGGGCAACCTGTATACCCTTGAGGGAACCCTGTCTCTTAGCCTCATGAAGAGCCCTGCTCAAACCCTCAGCTATCAGTAAAAAAAGAAGGGGAGAAAGGGGGCATCCCTGGCGCAGCCCCCTTTCAGCATGGAAAAAAGGGGAAGCAACCCCATTTAGTAGCACAGCAAAAGAGACAGTTGTGACACAACTCATAATCCATCTAATGAAACCGATGCCAAAACCAAGGTGAGTCAGAAGCAAACGAATATATAACCAACTTACCCGATCAAATGCTTTGGAGAGGTCGATTTTCAGCACTGTCCCTTTTAGGTTCTTGGTCTTCATGCTGTGAAGAGCCTCTTGTGCAGTCCCGATTGCTTCATGTATTTGTCGACCATCCAGAAAACCAAATTGTTCCCCAGATATGTGAGCAGACAGAATACCTTTGAGTCTTCTCGCTACGACCTTTGCAATAACTTTATAGATACAGTTGCACAATTAAATAGGACGGAAATCTGCCAGAGAGAGAGGGTTGTCCACCTTTGGAATAAGTGCTATGAAAGTGGAATTGAAAGAAGCAGGAATCCGTCCAGAGACCCTGGTATCCTCCACCACTTTCAGCAGATCTGTCCCCAAGATGTCATAAAGAGCCAAAAAAAACTCGATCGACCACCCATCAGGCCCAGGACTTTTGTCCTTCTGGAAGCTATGAAGAACCTCCTTTAATTCCTTCTCGGATACTTCAGCCATCAGAGATCTGTTATCCGCCTCCTCCACAAACCTCGGAAAGTGTTGCGCTACTCTTATCACTTCCGCAAGTGAAGCATGAGCAGGAGCCTTAAACAGTTCCTTAAAATGATCAACCCCCAGCTTAGCTTTAGCCTCAAAAGAAGAATGCTCATTTCCATAGCCATCTCTTAAGCTCCAGATGGTATTAGTTGCCTTCCAGCCACGGGCATAAGCATGAAAAAATTTCGTATTCTCATCCCCACTAGCCAACCAAGTGGCCCTACTCTTCAGCCGCCAAGATTCCTCCTTATCCAAAAGAAGGGAGTTCCTTCTTTTTTCAAGTAAGACAAGAGTGTCTTTATCAACTTGGGTTTGATATCCTCCTCCAATCCCCTCATAAATCGAGCACAGATCCTCTTTCACCTGTTTCAACTCCGCATCCTCCCTCAGTCTCTTATCAGCTGCCCAAACTTTCACAGCATCCTTAATGCGTTTAAGATTTTCTGCAAATTGAAAAGCAGCAGAAAGAGGACTGTCCATACTGAAAGGGATCCATCTAGCAAGGACCAGAGCTTTGAAAGTATCGTCCTTAAGCCAGATATTGTTGAACTTTAAGGGGCTAGGAGGTTGCCGAGGCCCGATCTTGAAATCAAGGAATATAGGAAAATGATCAGAAGCACCCCCACTGCCTATCCACTGCCTAATCTGAAAAGGCCTTTCCAAGAGCTGCTCAGCTACCAGAAAACGATCAAGTCTCTTCGCTATCCTGCCTTGAGCACATCTATTGTTCCTCCAAGAGGGTTTCATCTTAATGGGTTCAATGTCGAGCAGGTGGCTCTCCTCTAATTTTTGAGTGAAGTATCCAGTCAATGTGTCAATTTGAGCATGGGCCCCCCAAACCTCAGACTGGCCCAAAGTAAAATTCATATCCCCTCCCAAAATCAGCGAGTCACTCTTGAGTAAAGAATTACCCAGGAGGGAATCCCAGAATGGGATCCGGTCCTGATATGGGCCATAGATATTAAAAATGTTAAATGTTTCACCAAGCTCCAATGACAAAAAATTTAATCCCAGGACTGATTCCATGCCCCAGAGATTCTGTGATTTGATTGTTCTATCTTTCCAACCTACAGCCAGCCCACCTGACCTTCCTCTAGCATCCAATGATTCAAAAGACCAGCCTGGCAACCATCCTTCCAATCTGGCTTTTACCACTGACCCTACCCCTAAGGTCTCTTGCAGCAGAATAATATCAGGACCATCCACTGAAATAATTCTCAGGAGAGCAGCTTTCTTTTGGGGCCCTGCCAAGCCCCTGCAATTAAATGACATTATCTTCATAACACACCAGACTTCAGGGAATGGCATGCTCTAAGCGCCCTGTCAATCGAAATCTGCCTCCCATCATGAACATCCAACATTGCTCGATCCTGAGCTTTTGCTAAGAAAGAAATCCTGCCCCTGCCCCGAGCAGATGGGGTTTTACTCCTCCCAAACCCACCTGCACTTTTTTTGCACTGGATCTCAGATTATATCCAATGACCCGGGGGGGTGTTGCTTCCACAAGGGCCAGCAGCTCTTCACCTTGATCATAAATAGTAGCAGAGGCCTTCTCATGGAGAGCAGGCTTAGATATAGCAGGCTGAGAAAAAGAAAGAGGATCAGCAATAGTAAGCTGACCACTGGCAGCCTTCCTATCCAAAACATTAGAGGACAGCAAAGTTAAAGAGGTGTTGTAGACAGGAGAGAAGGGGAATGAGCCCATGAGTGAAGATTTCAACAATGAAAACATATATTTCGACAAAAACTCATCCTGCAAATCTGCTCCGTAAAGGCGACTGTGAACCTTCACAATGATTAAAGCTCCACCCCCAACATTCTGCGAGAGTGAATCCTGCCCATAGGGAGGACCATAAACCTCACTAACCATCCGGAGATCAGCATCAGGCTGCAATCGAGTAGCACAAGCATCAGAATGTGATGCACAAGAGGGAGATGTAATAGGCTGTGACTACAAAATGTAAGGACCAGGATCAGCCCTCTTCAAAAAATGATCCTCTACATTCGGACTAGACCCCTGGCTTTTTGCTTTGCGTGAGGGAGAACCACAATCATATGCAGGATGTCCATAAACATGGCACCTACGACAGCGAAAAGGAACCTTCTCATAGTCCAGGATCTGTTTAATAACAAACTGCCCCCACCGGAGATTCAGAGATTCTGCAAGGCCTTCTCTGATGTTAATCATCACAAGGATTCTAGCAACCCGCCGGAGATTTGTCTTAAGGAAGGATAAATCAGCCTCTAAGAAGACCCCAATCGTATTGCCTATACCACAGAGATGATCCTCAGTCCAATAATGTAGAGGCAGACCCGGTAACCGAACCCACAAAGGGATCGAATCCACCCTTTCCCTACTAGCATCGAAGAGGGGGTGCCAAGGTTTTAAGAGCATGGGAGAATGATCGACAGTCCAACTCCGATGCATCACCCACTGAATGTGATCATAATGCAAGAAGTTGAAAGCAAACCATCCCTTTGATAGGGACACCACTTCTGGGACATAACCTAGAACAGTTTTCCAATGAGCTCCAGCCCAAGAAACCACAGTTTTCAGGGCAAAAAGCCTCCCCACAACCCTGCCAACCAGAGTTCTTCTAGCCAAAGTTGTAACCTGCTCCCATCTGATGTCTTCACCCAAGACATAATTATATTCCTCTTTTTTAACCTTGATCCAATTCTTTTTTCGGCTCCCCTTCTTCGTCACTCCAGCCTCCTTTACAGACTTTAGGCCTGTTTGTTTTGAGTCAACAGAAACTCTAAACCCACTCTGCTCTTCCCAGCAAGTCTGTCTAGAAAAGGCATGCAATCGCTCCTGTTCACTGTAACTCTCCACCCTTCTGTATGTGAGCCCAGAAGGGTCCAGCTCTATATTACAGTCAGTAGAAGAGTCTTTGTAAAGACCGCCTTTTTCCAAGACCTTCCCTTCACACGTCAAGCTCTGAGAGCGACCTTGCCCCTGCAGAGACTGGCCCTTTAGCAGATCCGTGCCTCTAACAGCAGACAGTCCATCTACCGCCCGCCCAAGAAAGCTGTCGTTGAATACCAAAGGCGACAGCCTACCATCCAAAAGGATCGGGGGCTCCACCGCACCTTGAGGGCACAAAACCTTCTGCACGCCAGACATCGAATCTGTGGATCCCTGCAACAATAACGGAACTGTGGATCCCTGCAACCTCGGCGTCTGTTCACTGGCCTGTGCATCGATCACCGCATCGCGTCCCACGCCATTCAAGACCGACAAAATCCTGGCCTGACCATCGATGAACGCAGCGCCTCCTTCGCCATTCAAAAAAGACCTTCTCCCGCCCAGCTCCATTCAGAATCCTCCCAAGTGTTAGCAATATGTAATTTGAGACCTGGCCATATATTTATATATCTGGTTAACAATTAATATCAAGTCATTATCTAACTCTTCTATATTAATTCTCTTCATATTTTTAAGTGAATTTTACTCGAAATATGATAGGAATAAGTGGAATGACATGCTTTATATGCGTAGTTAATACAATTCGAGTGCTCCACAGATATTTTGGAAACTAAATTCAATTTGCGTATTCAAAAAAACATATTTTAAACAATAAAAATCACAATCTTATTAAAAAAATGTATTTCCAAATTCAACAAAACTTACAATAATTAAAATACATTCTAATATTAACAATATAAAACGTATTATTAATTTAAATTTATCATTTTATTAATATTATAATATATTTATTAAAATATAACATTACAATATTAATAATGATCATATAAATTTACGTGTTCATATTACAATATATTATAAATTATTATAAAACTATTTTTTTTTATAAAATATAATAGTAAAATCTATATTAAATATTCAACTTTTATGGAATGATTGAATACTTCATAGTAATTAGAAGAAAATCCGTCTCTCACACATATATATTCTCTTGTATAAATTATTTTATTAATTTTTTTTAGGAGTACATATTGTATACTTTTTAAATTTTATTAATGTGTAGACGCTTGTGAAATATGGTATTTTGGTTTCGTAGTGAATAAAAATGAAAAATATTTTGTAAAAGCTTTTGATGTCATTGGTTATATATTTAATTATAAAATTGTATTATTATTATAATAAAAATATAATATAATGAATGGTTTGTAAATTTGTATTGATGTCTTATTGGATAGTTCACCATAGTAGATTTAATAAAAACAAAAATAAATTAGAACTCTATTCTATAAGGGTAAATTTTTCTTATATTTTTGTATTTATTAATTATTGATTTTTTGTTGATGTATGTAATAAATAAAATTCAGAAAATAGAGAAAATTGAAATACAAACACACCAAATATAATGAATACTGATATGTGATTTGGGAAACAACTTTGGGAGAAAATCGAACTGGAAGGTGAGGTAGGTCTACTCTCTTTTGTCTGGAATGGAAATGATGCATATACATAGGAGAATGCACTCTCTATGGAGTTTCTAGAGATTTGTGGCCCGTGGGATACTATAGTACACAAATCCCCTCTATTATGCTTTATCTCTCTCTATCTAAGCATAACTACTATGCTCTTCCTAAAAATATGCAAACAAACATAATGGATATGCTTTCACTCTTAATGGTTGGGTTATAACACAGAATATATAACTAGTGGTTAAATTTGAGCCACTCAACCCTCAATATGAGTTACAATTCAACCCTTCTATAGTATTCTTCATCATTTCCACACATCTAAACCATTTTCCATTAGTAAAGGGGGATGATGTGGCATCCTCTTAATTATGTTGGTTAATCATGATATGTCAACTTATGGGAAGGATATACCTCCCCATTTTGGGAGGCTCTTTGTCCCTAAATGATTTTATTGGATGATTTAAGGAAAATTTTCTTTTAATTTCTCCCTGGAGTACCATTAATCCTTACCTAGAGGTTATCCTTTGAACCCAATCTACTAAAGGTCATGTTATTGTTGTCATGCAACTCTAGAAATCTTTTGCAAAACTATATCATCTCTCAAATATACATGAACATTTAAAGTTGTCCTCTATGGAATGTAGGACCCGTGGTCGTTGTTGATCTAGTATGGATGGATTATAAAGTTTTAGATTTTCCACATTTATCAATAAGTAAACATGCATGCATGGGGACACAATAATTCTATAGGAATTATCTACAAAATTTTCCAGTATCTTAAAATGATTATAATGTAGATCCTTGATTTTCTTACTATGATCCTCTAGCTAATTTACAATATCTTATAACACGACTAACATTTGGGTAATATTTCTTTGTTCATTAATTGGTTTTATCGGGTGATCATTTAGTAATATATTTTTCTGTATATTTTGTCATTAATTGTGGAAATTAATGACTAAATTAATGACTAAACTAATGAATAAACTAATGAACAAATTAATGACTAAATATAATACTATACAATGAAATTGAGACAACTAATTAATGAATAAAATAAAGCCAACTAAAACTTGGTCACATTATAAGATACTGTAAATTAACTACTATCAGTCACAACCGAAAACTAGTCTTTTCTATGTAAATTTTTGTCATTTTTTTAGTAACTAATTAGACATTTTGTACGAGTGTTGTTACTTGGTGTCATCTCAGATATCTTACTAGTCAGAGGGCTGTAATTTTCCAAAATAAAGAAGTCTTAGTTTCCATTACTCCCCAATCCATATGTCAAGCACTCCAGATTAATCCTACAACTCTATTTCACTCCTTTTCTACTGATTCCCTCATGAAGATTTACCAAAAACTCACATTTCCTCAACGAGCCAAAATCTTTGAGTCATTTTTACCTAAGAATTCCAGGTTACCAAGAAGTAATCTGCCCTACTCTTCTTGAATTCTCCCAGAAATGTCTACGGAATTCATCTCCATGGTTTATTATATATTAAGTTACCTTAGTGATCAGTGAGTTAATGAATTAATATTGGGATTTTTATCAGTGTTCTTAGCAGGTGATAAACCCTCATTCATTTTAAACTAAAGTCAATTTTTTGCAGACAATATTCATGATCAGTTTTTGAATTTTTCTACTAAAGATGATTTTAGGAATCCATCATTCCTTGTGTATTTTCTTGTATTTTATCAAGAATATAGATTCAAAGTTCCATTGCATAAGTTATATGCACAGGGGAAGCCTCAGTCAGTCATTCACTGAAATTTCTTGTTAACGAAGAACACAAAAGAATAATCCTTCAGTGATTATGTGAACTAGTTTTTGAATATGTATTTATTCCTTCTCAACAGTGATGGCATACCAAGGATTTCATCTGAAATTAGAAGAATTTTTCACCTCACTGAGCAAGCGAAGATTGGATACGAGTACCTCTACCAAAATTACACAGAAATCATAAAATATGGATGTGAACTTCCTCCCTATAGGTTTCCAATATTTGTACCAATACGAATCTTTGCATTAGAATACATCAGAAAAATGATGAACATGAATGATATGAATTTTGTATCCAATAAGAAGAAATCCCAATTCAAATTGAAGGCACAAATTTTCCCATTCATTGTCAACACTCGGGCAGTTAAAAAAGAGGTAAATATTATATTAAAACAAATGAAGTTCAAATTGAGATTCACCCAGTCCTGTGATCCATTGGGGATTATTTCTAAATTGAGAGTTGAACTGAAAACTACTTCATATGTGCATACAACCATACAGATAGAAAAATATGAAAACCAAGAAGAATGTCATGAGAATACATTACAGGAAGCTGAGGATCATATTTTTTTACAAACATCTTCACAGACTCTAGTTCCTCAAGAAAATGAAACCAAGAAACCAAGATAAAGTTCGTGTCCTATAGGCTTAGAAGTTTAGGCCACAAGTTTCGTAGTTTTTAAAAGGAGAAAGAAAAAAAAATACTATTAAGGAGTCCTCAAAGGACAATATTTCACAAGATCAATCCAAAGTGGCATTGTCAGGTTTTCCTACCACTTATTTTCCACAGTTTGAAGAAATTATTGATTCCCCTATATATACAGTTTCTCGTGATACAACACAATAGAACATCCTTGCAAGATACATAAAAATTAAAAGGAAAAAAAAAGCATTAAAGTCCACTATTTATTTAGAGTTTTGGAATAAATCTTCCACTACAAAATAGAAGCTTCTCTCTACACTTGACACTGAGAAGGGGTTGTTTCAATTAGATTTCTTGTAACCTAAAGTTACCGTCCCTAGAAGTGCAGAATATTACAAGACTTCAATTTTTGCTTTTGATGCCAAGAAGATTCATGCCATTGATCAAATTGACATGCATAAATAGGCTTGTGAATTTATTCCACATTGAAAAACTCAGCCATGGAAACCTCCAAACTGCAGGCTTCCATAAATAATATTCACACACAACTAAAGATGGAAATAATGTCATCTTTGGCCAAAGATACGAGGATCAAAGCTATTGAAGATCTGGTTATTAAACTAGGATATGATCCTAGTAATATTAAAGCAGAAAAAGATATGATTAAAAATAAGAATGTTGACATTCAAGCATTGATGAAGAAGCTTGAACTTCCTACTACTGAACATCCAAAAGCTAAGGAAGTTGGTCAGCTTGGAAAGGAAAAAGAAAATATCTTCAAGTTGATTGTTGAAAAGAGTACCAAAATCTAGAAAATAGAAGATGATATGGAATCACTATTAAAAGAAAAAGAGAAAAAACTAAGAATTAAAAAAACCATTCCTATAGCTACTACCTCAACAACAGGGAAATATTCAACCAAAACAATTACAATGGACACACAATCCAATGATGTAGCAATAGACTTATCGAAATACATGGGAGAATTATCTTTAAAGGATCAAAACATTGAGAAATTAAAACACAACTCCAAAATATACAAGAACATAAAATTAAGTATGATAATGCATATTCAGATGAGATTCAAAAGAGCTATAAGCTAACTAAATAATTATAGATTTATGAGAATGAATATTTAAATGTACAAACTATTGCTCAAGCCAAGGGGAATATTTGAATTGATTTTAAGGAATCAATCATTGACGCATGGTCTTCTATTGAGATCATTTTTTAACAGGAGAATTTATTGCAGAGATCAAAAGAAGCAACGTTAGAGATACAGAAAGACCTAGACCACAAACTAGAAGATGCAACAAGGATTATTAAAATTTTAAACTATAAGATAAAGGATGAGATGGAAGAATTTGGAATTGAAGACAAAATTGAAGTTGTCTTGCAGGCAAGAAAAATCCTCACTAAGAGAAACTTAATGCTACAAATTGAGAACAAATGATTGAATTTGGAGGCATAGATTAAAAAAATTCATAGGAAATTTAATGTTTTGCATCAGAAAGGACTTCTAGGTTTATAGGACATGGGTGGAAAATTCATTCCACTTCAAACTTATCATCATAAGTGACATGAAATAGCAGTGGATAAAATTAAATTTGCTAAAATTAGAGGACGCATTACTGGTAAATATTTATTGAAGGTTTAAATGATGATTTGATGATTTAGGATAAGGTCAACATCTGTTCATAACTCAACCTACATATGAAAAGTATACTGAAGTTGATAAGGCATATAGGAAATTATTAAAATTTTCTATCCCTGATGAAAAATGATGGAACAAACTATGTGAACTCATTGAATAGGAACAAAATGCAGAAGATCAAGAGCATACAACATAATTTCAAGGAAATTAAATATAAAGGAAGGTTTCCAGCTACAATCATCAACAACGATATTCAAATCCGTTCAGATCCTCTATTTTTGTAAATATGCAAGTTTTTCGGGATGAAATTATTTTTGTAAAAAAAATTAGTTCAAGTTTAGATATGCTTGAATCAAAATCTATAAGTATTTTGTAAATCTAAGAGAACATGGTTTAACCCTTATGATGAATCATTATACATGCTTGTAACTTTCCGAAGTATTTTTGAAGTTAATAGAAGGATTCTGGACTTATTCTGAGAAACTTTTGTGTCCTTTTGAATTATTCTAGTTATTAATTTATGTTTCATTTTTATTTTTCTCTGTACATGTTAAAAATTATATAGAAGTTTGGGTAAGACAAGAGTTTTATTTTACACCTCAAATTTGTTGTTACACCTTGAAGTTGTTGTTATACCATGAAGATGTTGCTACACCGCAAACTGACAAAGACCATGGTTGCTATTTTGAAAGACAAATGTTGAATACCATGGGAAGTAACTCTATGTGGATGGTTGAAGAAATATCTGAGTTGTTGTGATTTCAAATAAGGTGTAACCATAATAGGTCTTTTAATTGAAACTATTTGTAACAACTTCTATTTGATTCTAATTCGATTAGCAAGAGAATCAGGAGATTCTCATGACTCATTCATTCCATAATTTTGGGGCTTATAAAATACTTTATAAAAAGGACCAGTATCACAAGGAGGGGATGTAAACACAATAAAAATACTGACATTCTAATCTTGTATTCTTCAGTTATTTTAATACAACATGCATCTGGTGATGTTTTTACAAATTTTGTGTTGAATATTTAACTAGTTTTCATTCCATCCTTGCACTCTGCTAGGGAGGAAGGGACCTCCTTTTTAGAAGGGATCACAATAGTAGTATATTAAATTCTTTCTTTTTATTGGTTTTGATTTATTGTTTTCATTGCATATATTTTAGTACATACACACTTCTGCTTTTAGATTCATTATATGTTGTTACATTGAATTGGTCAGATCTATAATATTCAATTAGTGTTGCAATCTAGCTAATGATGCATACCACACTTAGTTTCATCCTTTTAGTGTGTTTTTTAATTTCTGCAAATGTGAATTTAATTTATGCAATAATGCTTTAGAATCTCGCAAGTGTGTTCAACGAAATTTTTACATTTTTCCCTGGCTGTTTGTGTATCGACATAGATAGTGTAGACACATTTGAAATGAAAATACCTACCCTCGTTGACAATTAATGGATTTTTTTCAGTTGTTTTAATAATTGATAAAATTGTGCAAACATTTTGGCATCGTTGCCAGGGAAGGTTATAACGATACAATCAACCATCTCTTTTCTTTTAAATTTTTATTTCAATAGTGTGTCTCTAATTTTACAGGTGTTGGCCGGTAAGATGAGAGGTAAGAACCTATGCATCGCTCTAACATACATTAGCGAGCTCACCTCTGTAACAATTAGGATACTTAGGGCATGTTAGCAATTTTTTTTCTTTAATAGTGTGTCTCTAATTTTATAGGTTTTGGGCGATAAGATGAGAGGTAAGAACCTGCGCATCGCTCTAACATACTTGAGTGGGCTCACCCCTATAATAATTAGGACACTCACTTATGTGAAAATAACTATACATTGGGTCCATGTATATAATGTATGAGTGGAGAAGAATAAAACCGTAGAAAATATAATAAACCTATAGGTAAAAGGGGTGGACCTAAGAATAAGAAAAACATTGATCAAGGGAGAACCACATTCATTCAAGAACTGATCTCAACAACAGACAAGTAACAGTCAACATCACATAAGGACGTGAGGAAAACAGACACACAAAAATATACTACTTCCATATCAAAATTAGGAGTCTCTGGTTCCTTTGTTTTAGGACCCCATTCTCCTCAATCTAGCCTACAAACTTCCATTTCTGAAAAATTAACTTAGTAACAACAAGAAGAGACTAATGCTTAGGATTTTGGATTAGAAGGACAAGGGAGACTAGTGGGAATTATCGAGAGCAAGAATAAGAGAAAAAATATTTTACTTTCCAATACCCTGACCTAGGAAGTGTAGTAAAACAACCAAACCTTGAACAATATGAGAAATCATCAAAATAATCCATATCCACAGACCATCAATTTGAGAAATTCTTAGAAGAATCCTCACCAGAAGTAGAATAAGGAGAAATCCAAATGGGAGAAAACAATGACAATGGGACATATACCAATATTACGAGCTTTGAATTTCCAATAGGTGATACAAGGGAAGTATCCCCTATGAAAAATATCCCTCTATTAGTTCTTCGATATTTTCAGGGATTGAATATAGAAGATATTGACACTTTTTTTTTTGAATTTTATGTTCTATGCAAAAGTTATGACTACATTTTAGATGCTCAAAAACTAAAACTATTCCTTGAAACTTTGAAAGGTGCATAGATAAAATGGTTTATGGGATTTGGATTTGCTACTATCGAGACATGGGGAGATATGAAGAACATTTCCTGTAAAAATATCAGGACTATTGTCGAACCAGGAACTTGAAAGAGGAACTGTTCATAATAACATAGAAGGAAAATGAAACCTTGGAAGGTTATGTATCAAGATTTCATATAAGATAGAGAGGTGTAAGCATGGCGATTTGGATTTGAAAGTCTTTAAGAAAATATTTATTCAAGGAATGAAAAATGATTGCCTTGAAATATTGAATCCATTAGGAAAATGGGATATATCTCAGGAACCATATGAAGAAATAGTAAATATTTTCTTAAGGTGTTCACAAGGATCATCACAAGGAAGAAGCATGACATGGGATGTATTTATTAGAATAAAGAAATCCGCAAATGGAAGTGTGACCAAAGTTGAGATTGGAAGCTTGTTCAAAAATATCAAGACACTAGTATCAATATCTTATCTTCCACATTGAGAGCAATGCAAGTGAGAAAAGCACAGGATGAAGCTGATAAGGTTTTTGTCGTGTTCTTCCCAAACTGTAAAGACAAACACTCCTTGAAGGATTGTAGGGTCAACAACATTAACTTGTGCAATATTTTCAAATCGGATCACTCTACAGGTCATTTCCTAGAGCTTCCAAGTCTAAATGAAATGTTCAAGGATTCAGGCGAGGAAGTTTAGTATTCTTACTTCAATGGATATAAGAAAACTTAACAACCACAACCACCAGGTATGTCCCAAGATTTCCATTTAATCCATGGAATAATGTATATAATACTCAACAGTTTCCATGGCAGTATCCTAATCCTCCCTAAGCTCAATTTTCTTCACCATGGAATCAAAGGTCTCCTTCTCCATCCTTTTAGTATCCTTTATCTCAAAGATACCCTTGGCATCATAATTGGATAAAAAACCTTCCTGCGTTACCAATGCAAAATTAATTACAATTCCCAGCTCTTACATCATCTTCTACTACTACTCCTCTGATACATCCCCAATTACCTGTATAGTTTAACCCTAACCCAAAAAATAAGGAATCCCATAATTTAGAAGCCCCCATTTCTTTCCTGACTTACTGCATTACCCTTGTTGAATGAAATGAGATCCACCTCTGATCGGGAAAAGTAGTAAATTCAAAAACCTCCCCTGCACTTACTGAAGAAGAATGCGAATCCCCAGGGATGGTCCTATAGATTTTGATAGAACTGCTGCAACAAGAAAAAATGACACTAATACACCTGTAACATCTGATTCAAGAAAAGCTGATACATTTGTAAGATCCAACTCAACTGCTAAAGTAACTAAGGACCCTCCATATCCGTAAAGATTATCAGAAACTAGGATGATTTCACAACTTAGGATGATTTTCTCATGGATTTAAATAATATAAACATAAGGATTCCCCACTTCAATCCATTAAGGATGTTCCCATATATGTGAAAACAGTAAGGGAGTTGTGTGGTAGAAAACCTGGAAGAAATCCCAAGGGCCCTGTCACTATCCATGTGATGGATAAATTATAAGAACTAATGACTGGTCAACCTCCTTTGATTAAATATAATTATCTAGGGAAACCCACAGTCACTATTTATATTGATGACATCCCCATTCCAAACACACTAATCGATTTATGGGAAGCAATCAATGTAATGAATAAGGAAATATTTACCACTTTAGGGTTGCACGAGCCGAGACAAACACCTATAGTAATAGAAATAGCATATAGGTTACGTACTGTTAAACTAGAAAAGGTGATCGAAGAGGTAGCCATCATAGTGGATTCCTAGAGATATCCGGTAGACTTTCTTATCTTACAAACCAAATCAACTATGGAGGGGAATCCCCTGATACTGAGAAGGCCATGGTTTTCCATTTTGGATGAATTTATAGTTTGTATTTCACACTTCATGACAATTTCACATGGACAGGCCACAAAGAACCTGAGCCTTTACCCCCCTACAAAACCAAGTAAAGATTTGAGAAGTCCCTTATGGGATGAATTTGAACCTGAATCAAATTATACCCAGCAAAATCTCAGTCTCATAAAAGCTCAGTATTTTAAGGATGAAATAGAAGATGATATTATTAATGGTTTTATTAGTAATTCCCATTCTATTACTTCTATTGAAGACTTGGGGGAAGAATATGTTGTGGAATATTTGAGCCTAGAACATATGAAGACCTCGGTTGAAATAGAACAAGGTAAAAATCTGAATGTTAATCCTAATCTGACTCCTGAACATAACAAATTTTTTTTACATCTGTTAAAGAGATATAAAAATTCATTTGCATGGGATTACATGGACATGAAAGGAATTCACCCTAGCCTATTCACTCACCATATCTACTTAAAATAGGACTGCAATCCAATTATGAAACCAAAATGACGCATGAACCCAACACTTAAGGAAGTGAAAAAATAAGAATTTCAAAATCTCCTAAATGTCAACTTAATCTATCCCATTTCTAACAGTCAGTGGGTATCTATGCTTGTTATTGTTCCTAAAAATAATGGTAAGTGGAGAGTCTGTGTAGATTATAGAGAAATTAACAAAGCCACTCACAAGGACAACCTCCATTTTCCATTCATAGATCAGGTCCTTGATACCTTATCTAGAAATAAATTATTTCATTTCTAGATAGGTTTAGCGGTTATAATAAGATACAAATTTCCCCAGAGGATCAGGATAAAACCACCTTTACTTTCCCTTGGAGGACTTTTTCATACACAGTTATCCCTTTAGGAGTCTGTAATGCGGCAACAACCTTCTAGAGGGAGATATTGGGGATATTTCTAGACTTTTTAAATGATTGTTTAGAAGTACTCATGGACGATTTTAGACCTTATGGCGATGGCTTTGAAAAAGCATTAGCCAATCTTGAAAAAGTGTTAGAACGATGTGTACAAACTAATGTTGCTTTAAGCACTGAAAAATGTCACATGATGATGAATGAAGGTATTGTGATTGGGAATTTTATCTCTGATGTATGAATAAAAGTAGACCCTAATTTTGGAAATTCCAGTTTCCAAAACACAAAAGGAGGTGCATAGTTTTCTGGGACATGCAGGGTATTATAGAAGGTTTATAGAAAAATTTTCAAATATTAAAACCCCATTATTTTCCCTGCTTACTAAAGATGTGGAATTTTTTTGGACAGGGAAATGTGAGCGGGCCTTTAGACAATTAAAGAAGCATGTATCAACAACCCCTATTTTGCGAGGGCCGAACTAGAATCTCCCATTTCACATAGCCATATATGCATATGATAATAATGTGGGAGCCATGTTAGGCCAGCTAGAAGGCAAGAAACCAAATGACATCTACTACATTAGAAAGAATATCACTCCATCATAATTAAATTATACAGTAATAGAGAAGGAATTTATTGTAGTAGTGCATGCTATTAATAAAATCAAGCATTACATTACAGGGTATCAAATATTTGTGCATAATGAACACTTTGTCATTTAGTTTTTAATGAATAAACCAGTCATTAATGGTAGGGTTACACATTGGTTGTTGTTGTTACAAGATTTTAATATAAAAATCCTAGATAAACCTAGGAAAGACAATTTAGTGGTTCATTTTATTTCTAGGCTGACTGTTGACAATGAATGCATGTCTGTTGAAGATTCCTTTCCAAATGAATATATTTTTTCTATTTCAAATCACTCAACGTGGTATGCAGACATAGATAAATACCTCGCTCTAGGAATATTTCCAGAACATATGTTCTCGAAAGAAAATAAGATAATTGTTCAGAAAAGTGCAAGATACTCTTGGATGGAAGGATATCTCTATTATATAGGACCAGATCATCAGATCAGATGTTGTGCAAGAGAGGATGATGTTTTTGACATCCTCACATATTTGTATGAAGAACCTTGCAGAGGAGAATTTTCAGACAAAAGGACATGGTATAAGGTGCTTTCAAGATGATACTATTGACCTACTATATTTCAGGTTGCAAAGAAATTTGAAAAGGGATGTGACAGTTGTCATAGAATGGGTCAACCACTCCAGTCAGATGAGATGACATTGCACCCTCAAATAGTTTTAGAGCCATTTGAGAATCGAGACCTAGAATTTTTAGGAACAATTAATCCTTCGTATCAGTAGAAGTCCTACATCCTGGTCTATACAGACTATGCCACAAAGTGGGTTGAAGCGAAGGCACTAACCAGGGCAAGTGAACATGTTGTTTCATACTATATGTTTGAAGTCATTTTTGTTCACTTTGGAGTACCTCAAGATATAGTGAAAGATGGAGGACCAAAATTCACATCTCATTTGATCCATAGGCTAGTTGAAAAATACAAGATATATCACAGGATTACTTCACCATATCATCCACGGGTGAATGGCCAAACTGATAAACTTCTAGAGGCATTGTGGGAATACAAAACTAAATGGAGAAACACTACAAGATTCTCACCATCCAAATTAGTTTATGGTAAAAATCATTTATTTCCAACATAGTTTGAAATAAAAACACTCAGAACAACATTGCAAGTGAACCTGAATTTGGATACAATACATAAACATCAGTTGAATCAGTTAAACGAGTTAAATGAAAAGAGTTTGGTTGTTATCCAACAGATAGAAATCATCGAGCATCAGAGGACTAAATGGTATGATAAATT
This sequence comes from Pinus albicaulis, assembly GCA_034641835.2. Classification (NCBI taxonomy): domain Eukaryota; kingdom Viridiplantae; phylum Streptophyta; class Pinopsida; order Pinales; family Pinaceae; genus Pinus; species Pinus albicaulis. Next base: position 10,737 of record JAXQQM020061368.1, on the reverse strand, counting down.
TATCAAAAAGAAGGTGTTTCAGAAGGGATATTTGGATCTATTATATGATTCGTGATTCAAATGTTTTAAAGGGAAGCTCTCTATCGGATGGCTAGGTCCTTATGAAGTTGATACAGTCTTTGAAAACAAGACCGTGAAATTAGTTACCATAGACAGTGCCAAGATGCCATTACTTTCCAATGGGCATCATCTTCAAGTATATCATAAACAAACCTCAAATAATTCATTTGTCAACATTGTCTCAGGATCTGATCTTCAAGTTATGAGGGTAGGGGTAAATTCTCTTGTGCTTAAAATTTTTTAAATTTTCAATAAGTGTAACAGTTGAAACCCAAATTTCGTTGGAAGCTGATATACCAAAAAAAAAGAGAAAAAAGAAAAAAAAGAAAAAAGAAAAAGAAAAAATAATAATAATAATAAATAAATCTACCTGTGAAAATTTCTTATTGGGGTACAGGAATATAATGGTAATAGTTGAAAACCACTTGGTGGCAGCTGTTACACATTTTTTTTCTTTTATTTTTCCTGCAACAACATGTTTTTTTTCACATATCTCATAAATGCTATGTTGTTACAAGTCTAAGTTTTGTTTTTAGAAGTCTTTTCAAGGGCATAATACCCTCAAAGGCATATGCAATTATAATAAAATTTCTATTGTAAATATCTATCTATCATAAGAAAATCCATTTGTTGTTACATATGTAGCAACTGACTATTGCAAAAGGGAACTGTTTACCATTGTCTACTTCAATAATCATCATCACCAATACTTTTTTGTCGGTATCAATCGCATCACCCTTCAATAGGTCATTCAAAAAGGTATATTTACTTTTATTTTTTTAACAGTTATGAAAATTAATATGACATTATATTTTTATGACCTAGGATGACATTTGCATTTAATTTCAAGAGGGTGAATCATTTTGTGATCCGTAATATAACCTGATTTGAAGTGACAAATCTTGTAATCATTAACAAATCCTGCAATCATTACCACCTTTGTATATCGATTATGTCATTAATGTGAGTCATACACAAGCCAAACTTCCACATCTCAGGATTAATAATGAAATGATAACTCACATTGCAAGAATTTTTACCCGATATCCTTGCCTACTACCCCGACGAAGCTTTGCATCCTCATTTCACATATTTTTCAAGAACTATGAAAATGAGTAGATGGAAGGGTATAAGGCATTGTATGTAACAAATGATGGGAGGAGAAGCGGTAAGACATGAGCGAAATTCGTTTGAGGCGTTGAAGAATTTCCTAGAGGCATATCAAATCTTCATAGAAGTAGGGTGGCTCAATTTTTTCAAGCGACTCAAGGCGTTAGATGAAAGTGTTGCTCTAGAATTCGCTCCAAAATTGAACATGATTCAAATAGAGGTTAGAGGTTTAAATCTAGAGGTTACAGAGGAAGTAGTTTTTAGGGTATCAACACTTCACACTAGAAAATTTGGCCCAATTTCCGACGGCCACTTCGTCGCTATTCCGCCACATAGTCGTCGCAAGAGCGACAGTTCGAGGACAGGCAAAACGTGGTTTGCCATTACGTCGCAATTCCAATGCCTTGACAAAGTGTCTCACTACCAACACTTTTTCCATCGCTTCCAAACAAGCATCGCTCTTCCGACGTTTCCCAAACCATCGCTCTTCCGATGTTTGTAAACTGTCGCAATTCCGAAAAAATGTGGTCTGACGTTTTGAACATCGCTCTTCCGACGTTTTTATACCGTCACTCTTCCGACGTTTGTAAACTGTCGAAATTCCAACGAAATGTGGTTTGACGTTTTGAACATCGCTCTTCCGACGTTTTATACTATCGCTCTTCCGACGTTTTTAAGCTGTCGCAATTCCGACGCTGTACAAAAGTGTCGCAAGACCGACGCATTGCAAAAGTGTCGCAAGACTGATGCTTTCCAGAAGCGTCGCAATACCGACACATTCCGAAGGCTTCACAATACCGACCCTAGGAAGAACTGTCGCAATATCGACGGACGTCACAAGACCGACGAAAATGGAAATCGTTCAAGACGTCGGAAGACCAACGCTTACAAAGCGTCGGTATACTGATGGCGGGTTCACCTTTGAAAAAAAAATCAAACTTTAAAATAGGATAGTAAATCTCCAATATTTGTTATGAATTGTGGGTGTTCCAATTGTTATGAACATAATTCGACCGTGAAATATTAATATAATAAACCACCCCGCAGTGCTTCGACTATAAACAATCATATAAACATGGCTTTTTATTTCAAAAAACAGGTTTGAAATAGAAACAGGGCAACATTTTTTTTTTCCAATTGTTATGAACATAATTCAACCATGAAATATTAATATAATAAACCCGTTGAATCTCTAATTAAACTGAGAGGGGGGGGGGGGTGAATCAGTTTAAATACATTCCTGATCTTTTAAACTTTTCAATAAACTTATTTACACCTTCATTTATAACTCTATTTGATGTGAGAGTAATCTTAGAATGTAATATGAAAGTATTAGTTTAATAGAGCAGTAGACTTAATTTGAGAGCAGCAGGTATTAAGAAAATGATACATATCAGATCAATACATAAATATCATGCACAGAGACACAAGATATAAGTGGAAACCCATAAAGGGAGAAAACCACATATTATTATTGTTGTGATGCAAAGGCAAGCTCCAACTCCCTCTCACCACTGTTTTTCTGCAGGCACCAACCTACAGGAGGCTCCTACCTCAATTTTGCAAGCTACAACTTGCAAGGAAGCACCAACTCCCTTTAGTTTTCTGCAGGCACCAACCTACAGGAGGCTCCAACCTCAGTCAGCTACAACTGACGACTATCAAGCTGCAACTTGATAGGGAAGCTCCAACTTCCTCAATTTATCAAACTGAAAGTTTTCTGATTTACCTCAGATATCAGCTCTGTTCTGTAGCTTCTCCTTCTGTTCTGCTTTTCTTAATCTTCTCTGTCTTACTCTTCTATATTCTGCCTTCTCTCGATTTACTCTCTCTTAAAAAAAAACTCTCTCTGCATATCAAGATGATATTATTTATAGATTTCCTCACATGACTGTTTGTATTCTGCTTGGAATTCGAAATGGAAAGTCATGTCTCTTTGCCTTCTGCCTTCTCACTCCTTTTATCAACTTACTCAGAAATTATAACTGTAGGTGTCAATTTTAACATTACAGTGGGAGTTTGTTTTCTCTCGGAGACTTGCCAATGCATCACAAACAATAAAAATTTAAATAAAACATTTACATTCAAATTTAAATGAGAACTCCGGCTCAACTCATTTAGTCTTTTGAATTGGTACGCATTTGTCTTTTCTTTGGCTGTCTTTGTCTTTTCTGTGACTGTGTTTTATCTTCTTTCGGATCTGTTTGCTCTTCTCTCCTCTGTTGTGGTGTAACTGCTGCATATGTGTAAATGTGCCTTTTATATCCGCTGACTGTAAATCTGGAGGAATTCCAATCCCTTTTATGCCATTAGTGTCTTGTTGATGTGGCAGGTTTCGCAGGCCGGAACATACATATATCACAAGCGTTAATAATCGCCCTCCCGTAAAGCTAAGGTCCGTGGGTCTAGAGACCACGCGGCTTATCGCAACCGTGTTATATATATATAACTCAATAACCATTATATATCATATGTGTTATGCCCCCAGATCATATTCAAACATTATTCAACATATATAATATATACAATTTATTTGCAAATAACCCGACGTCCATAAGGATTGGCTGCCAATACGATTAGACCTGGAACTCAAGTTGTATATGAGTCGTAGTTTATATACCAATCGGGTCTAGATTTCCAATCGCAATCGCAACTCTTATATTCTCCGATGCGATTGACCATTGCCGATGCGATTAGAACCTGGAGCTGAAATCTTTGTTAATCATAATTTATAAGTCCATCGGGTCCGAACTCTTAATCGCAATCGCAAGTTCTTTAATATGTGTTGCGATGGTTTTTTTCTTTCCGATGCGATTGGAACTGGACTTCAAACACTTTGTTAAACATGGTTTATAGACCCATCGGGTCCGGTCTTCCAATCGCAATCGCAACTCTTATGTTCTCCGATGCGATCATCACTATTCACTGGAACTCAAACACACATGAATTATGGTTCATTGATCCATCGGGTCCGGACTTCAAACAAATGCAATCGGGGCGCATAATAGAAAATTTCCGATTGCGATCAGAACATGGATGCGATTTGCATCTATTAACTCCCGCTTATAACAGGATCGGGTCCGTCACTTCAATCGCAGCGTTTTACAAAAGACATACGATCCATCGGAAGGTTCCGATTGCGATTGGGAATTCGGATGCGATTAGAAATTAACTGTGGTATATAACTCGATCGGGTCCGGCTTTTGATCGGAGCGCATACCAAAACTCCGCCGATTGAACCTTTTCTCCGATTGCGATTGGGGAGGGGTCCCACCTTATAAAACTTTGTTTTATGAACTCCGCTTATATAACATAATATGTATGCCTTGGACCTCTGCAACATACGTAATGTGCGGCATTTATATGTATCCTCCATCGGGGTAGACGATTCCCGGAATAATGTTTGTATATGTTATATGTGCTCCGCCGGTTGGAGAGTGCAATTCCCAGAATATGGTTCTGTATTATATGCCGCTGGAGTGAAGCGATTCTCGGAATTTTGTAACTGCTCTCTGCCTCTGTCTCTGCCTCTGCTCCGCCGGTTGGAGAGTGTGATTCCCAGAATTTTGTAACTGCTCTCTGCCTCTATCTCTGCTTCTCTCACTCTGCCTCTGTCTCTATCTTCTGATAACAGTTCTTCACTGTGCTTCTATGACTGTTACATTTTGACTTTCTTCTTGCTGCCTTTATTGCTTTCGTTGTGCCTCTTTTGCCTTCCTTTGCTACAGCGCTGCCTCTTTTGCCTGAGTGCTGCCGCCTTTGCCTGAGTGCTGCCTATTTTTCCATCAATGACAATATTTCCAACAGTCTCCCCCTTTGGCATTGATGGCAATCCACTTTCTCTGTTTTCTTTCTCTTTCTCTTGTTGCTTGCTCTTCCTGTTTGCTATTTGTTCTTCCTCCTCCTTTGACATCAATGGCAAAGGATGACTCCTCATCCCTCCATATGGGTTCTTTCGTTGTATTTCCTTTCTCTGAGTTACGTTTAGATCCTCTTCTGCTGAAATTGGACTATGCTGTGTTTCATTTGTAGTGCCTGTAATATGTGCTAGATTGCAGACAGAGATGATGCATTTTACGATTGAAAGGTTCTTGTTGCTTCTGAATGCTGATAATATTGATAATGTTGATCCTATGGACTTGTTTTATGCTTATCTTGCTGGCTGTTCTCCCCCTGGAATGATATATTCGTTTTGTTCTCCCCCTGAGACTGTACTTTCTCTTCATATTAGAGAATAGTATCTACAGATACTACCCCTAGTTTGTCTCTCAAGTATTCGAATGGTTCTCTGGCAAGTGGTTTGGTAAATATATCTGCTATCTGTTCTTTCGTTGATACATAGTCCGGTTTAACTATCTTCTGAGCCACTTGTTCTCGGAGAAAATGATACTTGATTGGTGTATGTTTAGTTTTTGAATGAAGCACAGGATTTTTAGATATACTTATAGCACTTGTATTATCACATTTGATTGAGATAGGTTCATTAATGCTTACCTTCATGTCTTGAAGTGTCTGCTTCATCCACATGACTTCTGTGCAACATGCTGTTGCTGCTATATATTCTGCTTCAGCTGTAGACAGAGAGATGGATATTTGTTTCTTGCTTAGCCATGCCACCAAACTTTCTCCTAGATAGAATGCACCTCCACTTGTACTCTTCCTATCATCCACACAGCTGGCCCAATCTGCATCTGTGTATGCTGTCAAGGTGAAGCTTTTTCCTTTAGGATACCAAAGCCCATATTGTGCAGTTCCTTTTAGATATCTGAGTATTCTTTTTACTGCCAGAAGATGGTTTTGTTTTGGTGCTGCTTGATATCTTGCCACTAGTCCTACTGCTAGCATGATGTCTGGTCTTGAGGCTCTCAAGTACAGCAGGCTTCCTATCATGGATTTGTAGAGTTTTTGATCTACATCCGCAGACCTATCATCAGCACACAGCTTGCATCCTGTGATCATGGGGGTTTTCACTGGTTTGCAGTCCTCCATTTTGAATTTTTTCAGCATTTCTTTTAAGTATTTTTCTTGAGAAATGAATGTGCCAGTGTTCTTTTGCTGAATTTGCAGTCCTAAGTAGAAACTGAGCTCTCCAATCATAGACATTTCAAACTCTGTTTTCATCTCATCAGCAAACCCTTTTGCTAGTTCATCTTTATTGCTTCCAAACATAATGTCATCAACATATACAACAACAATTAGGAGTTCATTTTCATGCGCTTTTATGTATAGATTGCTGTCTACTCCACCTCTCTTAAAACCCTGTTTTTGAAAATATTTGTCCAGTCTTGAGTACCAAGCACGAGGAGCCTGTTTCAGTCCATATAGGGCCTTCTTCAGTCTGCACACATAGTCTTCTTTGTCTGTCAATGAGAAGCCTTCTAGTTGTTCCATGTACACTTCTTCTTCTAGATCTCCATTAAGAAAAGTAGACTTTACATCCATTTGATATACCTTGAAGTCTTGGTAGCATGCAAATGCCAGGAACATTCTGATAGCCTCCATTCTGGCTACAGGAGAAAATGTTTCATCATAGTCAAGTCCTTCAATTTGTGAGTATCCTTTGCAGACCAGCCTGGCTTTATTCCTGATTACTTGTCCTTGCTCATTCATTTTGTTTTTGAATACCCATTTTGAACCAATGATATTTTTCTCAATAGGTCTAGGAACTAGTTCCCAGGTATTTTTCTTCTCAATTTGGTCCAATTCTTCATTCATTTCTTTTACCCAATACTTGTCCTTGCTGTCTTCTTCAAATTTTGTTGGCTCTATTTGTGATAACATGGCTATGTATACTTCTTCTGTTTGTTCTGTTAGCTGCCTTCTTGTCTGGACTCCTGCTTTCTTGTCTCCTATGATCTGATCTTCAGGATGATTCTTCTGAGTGTATCTTGAGGGGGTTTTTGAGCTCAGCTCTTCATCTTCTATTGTCTTGCTAGTTTCTTCATCATTACGGTCTTCTTCTTCATGATTAACTAATGGACTGCAGCAATCTGTATTTCTTGTATTGTTTGGAAATTCTTCATCAAATCTCACATCAATACTTTCAACTATTTTCCGAAGAGTCTTGTTGTAGCATCTGTATCCTTTACTTTTGGAAGCATATCCTAGAAAAATCCCTTCATCTGCTCTTGCATCAAATTTCCCAAGGTTTTCATCATTATTCTTTATGTAACACTTGCTACCAAAAACTCTGAAATGTTTTATTGAAGCTGGCTTTCCATGCCATAGTTCATATGGAGTCTTGTCACTGCTTGGCCTTAAGTGAGCTTTATTAAGGATATGTACTGCTGTGTGTACTGCTTCTGCCGAGAAGGTTTGAGCAATATTATTCTCTTGCATCATAGCTCTGGCTATTTGTTGTACAGACCTGTTTTGTCTCTCTGCTACTCCATTCTGCTGAGGTGTCCCTGCAATAGTAAATTGTTGCTTTATTCCATGTTCATTACATAGGTCTGCAAAGTCATAATCTGTGAATTCTCCTCCTCTGTCTGATCTGATACATTTCGGCTTGCATCCAGTTTGATTTTCTGCTAATGCTCTGAATATCTTAAATTTTTCCAATGCTTCTGATTTATTTTTGAGAAAGGCAACCCATGTCATTCTGGAGAAGTCATCTATTATTAGCATGAAATAGCATTCTCCACTTGGTGTTCTAGTTCTAGCAGGTCCACATAGGTCCATGTGCACAAGCTAGAGTGGTCTTCTTGTTGACAACTCCTCTTTAGATTTAAAGGATGTGCGAGTCTATTTCCCTAATTGACAAGATTTGCATATAGTACTTGAAGGCCTTTTTATTTCTGGCATGTCTTTGACAACTTTCTTCTTGCTCAATTTGATGATATGGTCAAAAATGAGATGTCCCAATCTCCTATGCCACAACCATGACTCCTCAAGTTTGCTAAGATGGCAGGCTTCATCTTCCTCTTTCACTATGTATACATTGTTCTCTGTTCGAACACCTTTGAGTAGAGTCTTTCCTGTTGTGCTTGACCTGACTACACAATCTTGTGCTCTAAAAAGAACTTCACCGCCTTTGTCACACATCTGACTGACACTCAGTAAATTTTCTTTCAGTCCATCCACAAATAGTACCTCTTGGGCTTTTCCTCTGCCATTGTCTATGCTGATTGAGCCTTTTCCCTTGATCTTTCCTGATTTATCATTACCAAAAATAACATTGCCAGATTTCTTTTCATCAAGAGTTATAAACTTGCTTCTGTCTCCAGTCATGTGTTTGGAGCAGCCACTGTCCAAGTACCACTGGCTTTTCAGATATTGAGCAGTTAGAGCCAGGTCACAGTTATTCACCTTCTTTATCCACTGGAGGCCCCCTTTTGAACATTTGATTATAGTTTTTGCAGAATTGTGAGCATGAACAAAATTGCTTTGAATCATAAACCTCCTTGAGGTATTGAACATCAGTCTTTGTCTATACTTTCTACATTCAATAATTTTATGGCCAAATTCCTTACAATAAAAACAATAACCATAGAAATTATTTGCATACCTGATGTAAGATTGTTTTCTCCATTTGTTTGTTTGAGATAGCCTCTTCACTGTTTGCATCTTTTGCAGGTCTGAATTACTCTTCTTTGCATAACAATATGCAGCAGTGTGTCCTGGATTGTGGCAGACATAGCAGGTGGCATTCTTCATAGGAGGGAAGAATCTCCTCTGATGACTTCCAAATTTGATATACTCGGGGGCATATGATTCTTTTTCTGCCATCTTAGTATTCATTATATTCCTTGTTACTAGAGATTTCTTCTGACCTCTGTCATCCTTATTATATGTTTCTTCTTTTGTATGAATTGTCTGGGCTTCTTCATCAGTCTTCTTTGCTTTTACAAAAATTATATTTTTGTTTTCTTTTTCTTTGCCTTTACTTGATTCTCCTTCATAGCCTATTCCTGTTTTTATCATTGGGGATCTTTGAGCAACCAGGATATCATTAAACTTGCTAGAGCTTGTTGTTTGAGAAGAGTTTATAACCACTGTCCTTTGAGCATTTTCTAGTTTCTTCCTAAGACATACCACTTCTTCCTCCAACTTCTCTTGTTTTTGGGTTTTATCCTTGATTTGCTGAAGTAACATATCTTCTATCTTTTTGGCTTCTTCAAGTTTTACCTTCAGCTTCATGAGGACTTCTGAATTTTGTTCTTCTTTCACACATTTGAGGAGAATCTCTTTTTGTTTTCTGCATTTTAGTTTGAGTCTGTCAATCTCCTCCAGAGCACTTCTTAGCTCCCCCTCAAGGTCTACTTCCCCTTCTTCTTCTTCATCTTCTAGTAGGAGTCCCTAAAGATCTTCTATGGCCATCAATAAAAATTCTAAGGTTCCTTCTTCACTTGAGGGTTCATCTGAATCTTCAGATGCACTGCTGTTTTGTTGAGCATAGAAGGATTTTCTGCTGAATTTCTTTCCTTTCTGCCAGTTCTTTGATGTGTCTTTCTCTGATTCTTGAGCTTGATTTCTTACTTTCTTGTGAGGAGATTTAGCAGCATAATGTCCAACTCTTCCACAGTTAAAGCATTTGAAGGGAATTTTACCTTTGTATCTACTTGAGCCTCTATCCATTTTCTTAACAAATTTTGCTTCTTCTTCATCTGAGAAAGAGCATATTTCTTCCTCTTCTTCTTTCTTCTTTTCTGTTTTAAAAGATGCTTCCCTCGAACTTGGTTTCTTCTGTGGGAGCCTCATTTCATAGGCTATTAGATTTCCAAGTATCCGGTTCATGGTCAAAGTCTCCCAATCCGCTGTCTTTTCTATTGCAGATACCTTGGGATTAAATCTGGATGGGAGTGATCTAAGAATCTTTTGCACAACTATACTTTCTGGTATGGTTTCTCCAAGAGCTTTCATATTCTTAACAATTTCTGCAACTTTTAAGAAGAAGCTGCCAACATCTTCATCATCATTCATTTTTAAGTTTTCAAACTGGGCTCTATATACTTGAAGTTTGGCAGTTTTTACTTTCTGGTCTCCCTCATGTATGTCTTCAAGAGTATCCCATATTTTCTTGGCAGCGTCTTTGTGCATTACTTTAATAAACTCTCCTTCACATAATCCATTCAGGATGGCATTCATGGCTTTTGCATTAGCCACAAAATCTTTTTTTGTGTCCTTTTCTGAGTCAGTTGCCTTCGGGTCATATCCTAATTGCACAACAGCCCAGACTTCTATTCCTAGAGACATTATGTATGTCTTCATTCTGATTTTCCAGAAAGCATAATTTTCACCAGTGAATAAAGGGGCTTTATTGGTTGAGCATCCTTCTTTACTAGCCATCTTGGGAACCTAGGATCTCCTTTCAGTTGTTAGACTTGTACAAAGGAACCCGCTCTGATACCAATTGTTGAATCTCTAATTAAACTGAGAGGGGGGGTGGTGAATTAGTTTAATACATTCCTGATCTTTTAAACTTTTCAATAAACTTATTTACACCTTCATTTCAAACTCTATTTGATGTGAGAGTAATCTTAGAATGTAATCTGAAAGTATTAGTTTAATAGAGCAGTAGACTTAAATTGAGAGCAGCAGGTATTAAGAAAATGATACATATCAGAT
>JAXQQM020080287.1:0-171869 GCA_034641835.2 Pinus albicaulis | reverse complement strand
TAAAACTGATCAAAGATGTAAAACTGGATAACAAGAAGTTAGATCAATTGGGCTATGGGGTCAAACAGGTCAAGGAAGCTATGAGATGATGATACAAGGTTGCTGTAGGGCCGATTTGATTCACGGTAGAAGGGATCTTTGGGAAAAATGGAGTAAATGGACATCAAGCTTGTGAAAGACAAGGGATTTCAAGTATAACTAGTTGATAGCAGACACAAACATGTTATAGCAAGCCATTAATCATGCTAAATGCAACTATGAGCTAATTAATACATAGAAATAAAACATTCCAGCCATACATAGAGGTATAAGACCTTCTAACTTCGGGAAATGGCTATCAGACTTTGGGGAAAACAGATAATACAAACTAACAACTCATAGACTACGCCGGAACGCCTAAACATAGTCTCTAATTCATTGGACACTTTGACAAACAAGCTTTCATAGTTTTAGGCAAAGGGCTAGATCGGGACTAGGCCTCCTTGGTTCAACAAGATGATCAACAAATCAGTCAAAGAGAAAGTTTTATGGACAGAAATATGGACAGCTTATAGGTAGGCAGAGCACACCATACATCCTACTCAACATGCATAGAACTTGTAAATAAAACTAGTAAACATTATCCTTAGGTTACTAAAGAGCAGTTAAGAATTCTTTAGCATAACAAAGGAAGAAGAAAACATCAAGCTATGAAGATTCAGGAATTTTGAGGTGCCTCCATGGGCATATCTCAAAAATAATATCTACTGATCTATAGCAGCAAGAAGCATGTATTATGGATGAAAACTAGAAGACAAAAACATAGCAAGAAACACTATACCATTCTACCATGTCATGGAATCCATCACCAATCCTTCATCATTCATCAAAAGCATCCAAGAGGTAGTCCAAAAATCATAACACAAGTATGTTCTTCAAAGCTCATATGACCAATATATTGATTCTTCTCTCAAGTTCAGCCTCTATTTTACAATGAAACCCATGGAATAAATAGGCTTGAGGAAGGAAAACCTCATGGAGCAACTAGCTATCCCATTGGCCAAGTCAAAATATCTAAACTTGTCCTTGAGGCTTTGCAAAGCCCAAGGCACAAAATATCCCATAAAATATCTAAAAAACTGCTAAAAACAGAAATTATATTGACTTTACATCATTTCCCAAGCATAAAAATAGCTTAACGCACATTTGGGAAAAGCAGATTTTTTAGGTTCAAAAATTACAAAAATACTTCATATTTATGCCTGAAAAAGGTCCCCTGATTTGCTGGAGGCAATTGGCAGCCTTCCCGATGTCGAAATGAGGCTCATGAGGGCTTGTTGGAAATCTCTCTGTGTCTACTTTCTGGTGCAACTGAAACCATCTCAATCTGTGGCCTAGAAGTCATCCAAAACTGTACCTGTGTGTAAAAAACCAGGAAATAGCAGACTGCTGATATGGCGGGCAGAGTGTGCAAAAAGAGGGCGTTTTTCGCCAATTTGAGGGGGCAAATGATCTCCAAATGCCCTGAAAATCGCTGGAGACCTGCTCATAGAATTATGGCATCCATCGGTATCATCCTCCTCCCTTGACAACTCATCAAACTGAAATGAAAAAATTATGAGTTTTCGACCAAAAACCCAAAAAATGCCAAAAAACAAAAAGTTGTCGAAAAAGGCCCAAAATTGGCATGCATGACCCTCAAGGGTCCATAGCAACATGCTCTGAAGCTGAGGCCAAAATATCAAGGGCTGATATGCTTTTCCCTTCTTTCCGTGCTAGGCGCTTCCCTTTTACCTTCTTCAATTTCTCTTGTGCTGCCTTTAGTTTGCGCCGGGCAAACTGATTCAGCTTTTGGAAGTGATGTGTCCTCTTCCTCTACAGCTCTAAATCTCTATTCGCCCTCTCAAGCTTCATTTCCAAATGCTTGTTAGCTCTTTCAAGCCAAGCCTATTTGTTTTCCTCAATTTCCTGCTCAAGGAGTGCAGTGAGAGGAAAGGCTTGGAGCTGGGCTTGCTCTTCTGCTCTCTGCTTTTCCAAGGCTCTTTTAAGCCCGATGGTCCTAGGCCTCTTCCGCCTAGGCTAGTCTTCCTCCTCTTCATCATCAAACTCACCAATGAGCTCTTCAATTCTTTCTTGTGCCTTGACTGCCTCTTTCTTATACTTAATCGCCCGTGCCTCATGAACAACTGTGTGCACATTCATCTGTTTGTTTTCAATCTCCAAAAAGTGGTTGAAATTCCTTGCCCTTTGAAGATCTTGCTCTAATGCCTCAATTTTCCCTTCCTTATGGATTAAGAGATTTTCAAGAAGGCGGGCTTCATTGTCACTATCATCGCTTTGGATAGGGATAATAACTAATTCACCTCCATGCTTTGTACTTTCTCCAATTTTGCTTTTACCTTTGAAAGCCAATCTGGCGCTTTTCCTCCTTGGCATGCTAGAAGGTGTCTTTTTGGGCAATTTCCTCTTGCTAGGAACAATCTTTGTCACTGTTAAGGTGGCAGCCTTAGCTTGCTATTCTTCATCAATGTCTTGTCCAATTTGTGGCTCAAGAGGTGTTTCAATTTCCTGCCCAACTTGCTGTTCTTCATCTTGCACTTGCTGCTGTTCCTCATCATCTGACTGCTGTTCATCAATGTGTACCTGTTGCTGTTCATCTTGGACCTGCTGTCCTTCACTTTCTATTCGCTGTTGTCCCTCAATTTGTATCTATTTTCCTTCATCACCTATCTGCTGCTGTCCCTCATCATGGAAATGCTGTCCTTCATCATCTACCTACTGCTGGCCCTCATCTATAATCTACTGCGGTCTACTACCCTCTCCTTCCTCCTGTTGACTTGGCTGTCCAGCAGTCATTCTGAGCCTCCTAGGAGTAGGCCTACTGGACAAAGGTATCGGGCGATGGATAGGCTCAGTGGGAGACACATGAACAGGAGGAACAATAGAGAAGTCTGGATGGCTGATGAATAAATCCCATGGAACCTCTTTCTTCTCTAGCTGGTATAAGAAGATAATCTTGATCAAAGAATGATGAAAAAGAGAAGGGATTTGCTGAGGTGGGGCCTTCTTCTGGACAGTAGATGCCATTTTCTCTATGCTTTTGAACAAAAAGTAAGGGAGGTTTATTTGCCTGCTTCTAGTAAAGTGCATCAATAAACGGACATGATAGGCATAAATTCGATCAAACCTTCCTTCACAAGTGAAATATTTCATTATGGCTTTCATAAGTGGAGCATAGCTGTCAAGAAGATATGAAAAAGGGAAGATAGCAGTGACAGCCTCTCTATGTTCAAGCTTGATGAAAGGTTTGTAATCCTCTAAGTCAAGATGAGCTTGTTTAAACCATTTTTCGCCATGATACGGGATCTTGGTGGCCTTGGACACATACCTTGGAGAAATTTTGAAATCAAGATCAGCCACTTGGAAGTGTTTTTCTTTGAATCTCAGGGTGCACAAGTGTGTTAATGGCGAAAAACTCTTGACTTCTTCTATCTTCTGGCAGAAATCAAGGCAGCGTACTTCATGGAAGTTGAAAAGTACATATGGATGAGCATTAATCTCTTCTGTAGAGATGGGCTCATATCTCTTATGTGGACCGCTCCTACTGTCTTGCCTTGGAGGCATTCTGACCTGAAAATGCTTTGGAAAAGGTAAAATACCTTTACTGTGTGTAAAATGTCCTGTTGGAGTCAAACTGTGTCACTTTACTGCTTTGACAGATAAACACTGTGGGTTGGAAGGCTTGCAATCAAGTGTCTTTGTAATACACAACCTCCTGTTCTCTTAAGAAAAAGTCCTGTTCACCTTTAGAATATCTCTGTCAACAGATTTCTTTGTAGGAAATAACACAGTGAAAAGAAGAGCAAACTGCTGTGTAAATTTCCTGTACAGTGTTAAGAAATCACTTTTCTTGTGAATTTTGTTAGAGGTCAATCAACACACCTGTATTTGTGTCTCCAAGACAAATCTCAATCATAAAAACCCTGCTCTTCGGAAATGGTCTTCTACTTTGAAAATATCACAATCAACAACTCTTCAATATGATATAATATAGTGGAAATAAAGGCCAGACTGTATGAGGTAGGATGTATACAATGTCAAAGTCTCCCTGCTTGGTAATTTTTGGAAGTTAACAACTCATCTTTGTATCTCTGCCTCAAGGTAGAATTTCAATGAGTAACCACCATGCCTTGTATAAGTGTGCCAATCAGTCCACTGATCTTGCATCTATTGCAACCACCATAAATATGTTTAGACAGTCAATACACAGGACTGGAGCAAAAATGACAGGGTTTAGAAGACTACAAAGTTTTTAGGCAGAAACTGTGTAAGACTTCTTTTTCAAAACCATCAAGGGTTCCTCATGAATGAAACCCTCTGGTTATGTTAGAAAAACCTCTGCTTGGATGGATAGAAACTTGTCAAATAGGCTTTAAACAACACAAGGCAGTCAACCAACAACACAGTGAATACTGTCCCTTTATGGGTAGTGTGAGCAAACTTCCTCCGGAGCTTCAAACTACAAACTCCTGCTTGACCAAGAACCCCTTCTCCCACTAAATTTCACTGTTCTCTACGCATGTCACTTTATTTAAACACAAACATGCTCATTAAGTTCAATCCTGGTGTGAGCATATAGGAAAATTCACAGTTAAAACAGAGGTAACAGATTTTTAGTAAAGCTCCAAAAGCTTAAGCAGAGACTGCGAGAGATTCTTTTTCCACAATAATCAAGGGCCTTTTCAATGTGGAATATCAGTCATCCTTGGAGGAAAACCTTTATGTTTTCTGAAAATCCACTTGGCAGTAAGGTTTTGATGGACAAAATCAGTCACAGAGTTTTCAGAGAATAATGTTTTTCGGTGGTGGAGTAGGGTAATCAATGCCCTGTTTCCTTCAACAGTAAAGACTTCTTTTAAACTAGCATACTAGTCTGCCTTGGAAAATTCCTCCACACTTTGGAAAACCAGTTTTTTAAATGTCTATGAAAAGCCAACAAACACAGTCAGGGTTTGGAAATTTCGTAAATTTGGATGAAATTTCAAAATACCTCTTGAAATCGCTGGAAAAACCTTGGAGGAAAGCTTGGAGCAGCTCTGGAGATCTTCAAACCTGCGCGGCACTCTTTAAGGATAGAACATCGCGCAAAAAACGCCACCCTGGTGTCCTGTCGGGTCAGGCTGTCAGGCGCCGTGTACAGGCGCGTCGCGCAAATGTACAGGCGCGTCGCGCCAACACTAACCGTCAGTGTAAACACGCTCCCAGGCGCGTCGCGCAGGTTTCCAGGCATGTCGCGCGGCGTTTAACAGTGTAAAAATCTGCAAATCGACCCGATTTACTTGTTTCAATGCTGGGGAGGCATGGAACTTTGTTTTCAGTTTTGAAAATGATAAAATCACCCTCGATCTTCACCCTTATGTCATTCCAAATTTTCCAACGGTCACTTGGTCTTTAAATGTAAAGTGAAAATTTTGTTTGGCCTTTTTGCAGGGTTTTCACAGTCTTTTTGATGCTTTTAAATAAGCTCGATGCATTTCATATCTGCGTTGGAGATTTTCCACACTTCTGGACCATGTCAATCACGGGCCAACCTCTTTATAGAAAACAAAAATGGCTTAACAAAAACCAAAACTCTGTTTTATGCATAGGTGTTTGAAAACTGATTTCCAGCTTTTGTTCTTTGGGTGATAAACACCGAGCTTCAAATTTTGACAAATAACTCAATAACTTCCACATCATCTCTGCCACTGTTTTTAAAGATGCTGGTAATACTTATGATCTAAAACAACCCCTCTTTAACACTACTGGTTTGTTTCTGAAGGACAGGGCTTGTTTTTTCAACTTGTTTTGACAGTCCTCGGTCTTTGATAGCTTCTTCGACCTTTATCTACAGCAGGAGCCGAGTTTACTGACATAATTTGGATTTGGTTATGGTTTCTTGATTTCAAGAAGGCACCCCATTTTCTCAAAATAATTCCCTGCCTGTAGGTACATTATCTATGATATATCTGTCCTTTTTAGAATAATGAGAAAGCTGCATTTGTTTCAAAACTCCCAAAACTGACAATCTATCAAACCACTTCTTTGTTCATTTATAACTGGTATACTTATTCACAATGTCCATCTTGGGAACTAATATTGAATAGCCTCCCATAGTTTGTGATGTATATCTGAAAGGATAAACTGGTGAAGCAGGAACAACAGGGTTCTTTGAAACACAGTTATCATTTTATTTGATCAGTGTATTTGACCTTTTGTAATGGAACCATCCCAAAGCTCAACTTTGTCCACTGTTTTACTTTCTTGGTGATATTTTAAAAGAGAAAACCACACAAGGTCTGTTGAAGAGCTTTGAAAGCCAATTTTTCGTTTTAAAAGGAGATGGTCTGTCTTCTTCTAATTTGTTTGATAATTTCTGCTTCCAGGCGATTTATGAGCTTCTCCCTGGACTGTAAGTGCCATCTTTTGGTTGCATGCTTTCTCACTATATTTCTATGTTTACTCAAAAGGAGTTCCCTTTAGACTTCTTGGCAATGTGACAGTGAGGTGACTGTGTGGCCTCTTCCCCTAAGGGAAATGCCCTTTTGGTATCAATGCATGTATGTATTCAATATTATCTCCTGTCCACTATAGGTACAGTTTGACAGACATTTTCATTTGAATAGGAAAACCAATACTTTTGAATCATAAACACTATCTTTTACCTGTGCAATGAATTCTATTTACTTTCTTTGTATCTTTCCACTGCACTTTAGATCAATCAGTTTTCAACAACCTGCAATGCTTTGGCCATCTTCTCATAAATGGAGGAGGCCTTTCACTAAGCACAGTATCTGAAGATGTATTTGATAATGCTGCATGTCAAGGATTTGTTTGGATTTATGATGGTAAGCAAAAAACTTAAAAAACATCAATACTGGCACCTCTGCTTGCAAACACCACTATGCTTCGGAACAACCCTAGTCCAATTGTCATTGTTTTCTTGTACTGCTCTGAGGGTGACTGAAATGTCATCATTTGCTTTAGTTATCTCATGAAAAATTATTGCAAAGATAGTCTCTGTGACTATGGAGGTTAGCTCTTTTTGAAAAACAAACAACTTTCCTTCTGCCTGTGTAATGACATGTTTTGTCAGCACTTTTTCAATTTGATCTTGTGGACAAGCAGGCTGTTTATGATACCTTATTAGTTCTCTAGGCATTTTCATTGTAAACATAAAACACCAAAAGACCAAAAACATCATAAATCAACATAAAAAAACCAAAAACATCACAAAACACTACACACAACGCATTAGGAAACAAGCACCTAGGTACATATGGTACACTTCACTTCAGCAGTTTACAAATCCTGGTTGACAATTAAATGAACTCAGTTTAGGAGACTAGATTGAGACACAACAACATGCCCTTCTAAAGTTTAACAATTCATATGACTTGAAAACTTTAAATGACCTCCTTTATCAGACCAAACTCTGCTTTCCTTTGAAATTGCATACTTCAGACTCTATCCTTGTTATGATCATCATTCATACTCAGAAAAACCTAGAATCTCTGTTTCACTGTTCAGTAAACAACAAACCTGGATTTTTGCATTCCTTTAAGTCAATACTGGCCAGCGCCCTCTGCTTGTAGATGAAGGAGGCGCCCTAACCTTCTGCTTGTAAATGAAGGAGGTTCTGGGCCATGACAACTTACCAGTTTGCTGAGACAGTGGTGTCTTTCTCATACTATGATGCTGTAAGGTCTTGATGAGTGGCTCTCTGTTTTGCAGACATATCTCAGGCTCATGCTACATTTAGAAGGAGCTATTCCTCTAACTATAGATTCAATAATTTTCTCCTGAGATGAAGTTATATTTCCTGTTCTTTGCAAAATCCATAAAACATTATGAAACACCTAATAGCCAGCTTGAGATTGGGGTTTATGCAGTGCTGAGAACTAGGGATATAAGTGGCGCGACTTAGAGATGTTTGTAAATTTTATTTGCAGAGTGGGAGGTCAGTCATGGTTGGTCTGTAATAGATGGAGGCTTTTTGGCTTTTTTATGATTGCCAAGGGTAAAATACCTTAAAGAGCCACTTCCTAACATAGGGGATACTTTTGAAACAGATTCAGATTTGCCTTTTAAAGCTGATGGGCAGACCAGGAGGGCTGAAGCTAGATAGGATAGGCATAATGAGGTTTTGATTTTGAAAGGGGTGGACTGAAAAGTAGAAAGGCGAAAAAAGTTTTAGGAGGGTTTTCTAGATGACATATTGACATAAGGAAATCAGTTTCTAGAAAACTCAGCTGTAGATATAGTCATCACTAACATGTAAAAAATACTTATGGCTAACAGTGGCTCCATTTGGGGAGGGCAGCTCCTCGTCAGGAGGTGTCCAGAATTTAGATCTTTGGCTTATGAAGACCAGTGCCTTATCCATTGGCGCAAAATTTACCCTTATTTTGATGTTATTTCTGAAAAGTGACAGCATGGTTAACATCAATGATACTTCTACCTACCCCACTATTTTCCTAACATTTTTTCTTCTTTTGGCGCATTTGAACTAGAAGCCTTTTGACAATGTATATTTTTCTTTTTGCAAAATGAACCTATCTATTTCTACTCTTATATCTGCCGGGAGTTCAGATTAAGCTGATGAACTCCTTCATTTCTCTACCTAAAACTAGATCGACTGTCAAGATTAAGCAGTTTGACAGGATTTCATTCTCTAATCTACAACATGAAATTAAAAAATGATCAAATCAGGATTAGGCAGTCTGATTTGTCATGCATTTGCGGCATAAAAGACAAGCTGCACACAAATGTTATTCTGCAACAAAAGGAAACTAGACAAGCGGGGCTAAGATGTACAATGTGTTTTTCATCCCTCGCTTCTCCCTTTGGTTCTGTTTTAGGCATGTGGAACCAGAATCTCTCCCTAATCTAAGCTTTGTGATAAGTCAATCTTACATAATGTTGACTATCTTGGCACTCACTAACTTATCAGCAAATAAATTTAAACATGCTCAGCTATGATTAGGCTAGATAGCTGAACAAGACATTGAAGTATTAGTAGCGGCATTTAGACTTGCTCGTTTTCTGAAAGACTATTTTTTGGAACATGGGGCCCTTGTTCTATCTTCACTTGCTCTCTTTTCTGTTTTTTATTGTTTATGACTTTTCTATTTTTTTAATATTTCAAACAATTGTATGTACAATGAATAAAAGTGTTTCAGACTCAAAAATATTGGAAATGACGGAATTTAAGCATCTTATCCTCGTAAGGATCTCCTCTCACCCTTGGCCCACTTAACTCCTGAAAAGAAAAATTTGGGAAATTTTCTCTCTCTAACATGACATAGGGATTCATGCAAGAATCTCTAAACAACCCAGTATCTTCCCTTTGTACCTCTCTGAATATCTGATTTCCACTCCTTTCCTTATTGTATGCTTTCCTCAAGTAATGCATGTATTCTTGGTCATTCTTAAAATAGATAATGACATCATCAAGGTATGCACAGATGCAGAAATTTAAAACTGGGAACATGGCTTTCATGAACAGATTTCCGACATTGGGTGGTTTTGCAATTTTGAACTTGAAATCAGATCTACTTCCCGCAAACTTGAAAAAATCTTTAAGCTGTCTGCTTTGCAAGGGAATTTTATTACCATGACCTGAAACATCATCTTGCAAACATACACGATTAAAAGCACCTTTAATTGGTAAATCATGGTTTTGAGTAGAAAAAACATAATCTCTGTTATAGGGATATGCAGTATTGTTCCTAAAATCAAAGCAGACTCTATGACCAACTGTTTTATCCCTGATTATTTAATTTTGTTTCAGATTGTTGTTTTTTCTCTTGTCAAAACTGTTCTTTGAGGGGAAGGTAGTGACACAGTAATTTCCCTTGCTTTTTCTGTAGAAATTGGTATTCTGCATGAGATTTCTGATTTTGGCATTTCTAAGTTCTTCATGAAAAGACAGAATATGAGCTAATTTCAGTAGTTCAGGTATGCTAGGATTGCAACTATCATTCTTGCTCATAAGAAGTTTATCTGGCATTTTCTCAAGATGTTGAGCTGCTGAGGTTATGGTCAAAGTTTCATTTGCAGTAGGAGGGTCACATGATGGTAAATCTTTGAGGTATGGTAGAAACATTAAACTCCCTTGTTCCCGGGTTCCAAATAGGTTTATGATGTGTAGGTCTTCTAAAGCCTTTACACGGAAGAAGTTTCCACAAGTCACTGCTGGTGTTTGACTATAACTAGAGAAATTTGCTTGATAGTACATAAGAGTTTGTGCTTCTTGTTGTAATCCTACTTCAGAAAAGGAAAACTTACTTTCCTCAAGACACAACTGTTCATGATCATGGTAGTTTTGAGTATCTAGTTCATCATAAGGTACCAGGGACAGCTGATGTGGTGGATCTAAGTCTACATTAGTTTCCTCTGACTCTTCCTCCATGTTTTCATCAATATGCATAATGAAAGAGTTCAGGTCGGAACGCAAGGAACACATTGGAACGTTGTCTGGCCTATCTTGACTGCTAATCATATATTTCATGTGTGATTCGCGGTAGAGTATTTTGGTCTGGCCAAACACAGGAATGGTGGCATATGACATGTCCAGTTGGATATTCCCTTGGAGTTTGGCTCCCCAAGATCTGGATAGAAGCATCCCGTACTTGGGAGGAATGTCCGCCACTACTATATCCATGATTAGATGTTTAGCGGGTATTTGGGCCAGACTAAAACAAAGTTCTTTGATCAAACCCAGGCATTGGACTCTGCTTGAATCAAATGAATACAAGTCTTTGTATGGTCTTGTGATTTCCAAGCCTAATCTTTCCATTACTACCTTCGGCATAAGATTATGCGAGGCGCTGGAGTCTAGCATGGCATTGTGGAGGATTTGGTCATGGATGTTTAGGCTAATGTAAAATGGAAGAGTAGCTCCCTCTTGGAATTTTCCCTCTACCTTTGGACCAAACAATACTTCAGGAGTGTCATCAGTGAGATTAACAGTGTTTGCATCATTCCCTAGATTTAAGACTTTTAGTACTTGGGATTTATAAGAGTTTTGGGCAATGAGTTCAGTAAGAGGCATGGTGATCTTGATCTTGGCGATTTCTCCTTCAAAGCTAAAAGGCAGCTGAAGTTTAGATATGTTTGTTTCAGCTTTTTCAGCCATGACCCTCTCTATGTTCTGATTTTTTTGACCTTGTTTCGGGATTTTGTTGGTCAAAGTTGCTCCGGTGACCTTAGTAGAAGTACCAGGAGTATCTGAGAGAGGCCTAGCTTGGGTAACTTTAGCTTTGTTTTGGTCGGTTTTCTCAATCTTAACATTGTCACTACTTGATGCTTTCTTGAGGATGGTATCTGGAGCTTTAGCAGTATCTGAGTTACCTTTCTTGGCATTATCTTGGTTTCTTTTGCTTCTAAGGTCATATTGCCTGTGAGCTTCTATAATGGCATTCTGAAAATCTATGGCAGGGTCGTCGGGATCTTCATAGTTGGTCTCATCCTGATCAGGAGAAAAGAAAGCTTGTTCTTCTTCTGTGAGGTACACCTCACTCTCATTATCAGATCCTATGAGGTTTAAATGATGTTCATCAAGAGGTTCTGTATCCCTGTCATCCTCTTCCACATAGTTTTCATTGAATGGTGGTCTAATCTATTGGTCATTTTCTCTTGGTCTGTTTTGGGGTTGTTCCCTCCTAAAGTTTTGGTTACGGTTTCTGTTTGGAGGATTTGGCTGGTTGTCCCTAATAGGCGCCTTTTCATTTATATTTTCCCACATTTTGGCCATGGATTTGACTAAGTCATCTATTCTGGGATCTAGGGAAGGTGATGAAGTGGGGACCTCATCTTTATAGGTGACCTTTCTTTCTGATCTAGTCCTAGCTCTTTTTTCAGCTAAGTTGGCATCTGCTTTTATGGCTATTTGTTGCATTTCCTCTAAGGTAGGGGGATCCTTATCTCTAAGATGATATGTCATGTCTGGATCGAAACCCTCAGGGAATTTTGCCAAGGCTAGACCAAGTGGGGGTTTGAAATGAGGTGGGAGGGAGTTATATACACTGTTGAACCTAGTACAGTAAGCTTGGACACTTTCCCCATTTTCCCGTTTTAGGTTGTTATATTCCGACAGGATTTGAAATGGGTTTCTTCGGATTTCCCACCTATTTCTGAAGACTTGATGTAGTTCTGGGATATCATGGATACTATTTGGAGCTAAGCTTTTGAACCATGCTTTAGGTTCACCACCAAGACTTTGTGCGAATATTCTCATTCTGACAGTCTCGTCTTGTACCTCTAGGTATTCATAAGCATCAGTCATCCTACTTATATGCTGTTGAGGTGTGGTGGTGTCTTCTCCAGTAAAGTGTGGGATTTTGTCTTGATATTTGTTTGGGAGAGGAGCTAAAGGTGGTGGTAACGCCAAAGGTGCGTACCAGGCCGCCATGATTGGAGGTAATGGATGATGCACAAGATGAGGACTAGTAGGCTGAAATGAAGTGGTTTGAACAGTGGTGGTTTGACTAGGTGTGGCGGATGAACTTGGACTAGTGATCTGGTTTTGAGCAGATCTGGGATGATAGGAGCCAAATTGATAGAGAAGCTGGAAATCAGGAGGAGTGGTGGGTGAAGCTTCTCTAATAGTACTTTGTGGTGGGTCTAGGGGTTCAAGATCGTCAAAGTTTATCTTACTATATGATTTGCTTCTGGGAAGAGTTTGTGATGACTCTAATTCAAAAGGTGAATCTAGTAGGATAGTGCGATGGTTAGGTACAGATCTTGCTCTATGGATGGATCTATTAGTAGCTAGATGATTAGTTTCGGAAGTTTGCCACAGAATATTTTCTGGGTCATCTACTATGATAGGGGGATTTGGGTTTGGATGAGATCTGGTGTTGATTCTTCGTGAAGCCAGATTTTAGATCCAGAGTTTAGAGAGAATGGTAATGGTGAATGTTCTGGATGAGTGGTTTTTCTAAAGCTTTACTAAGGCGAAGGATGGTCAAAAATAAAAGGAATGGATTAGTGGAGTCGCCAGGTGGAAATGGGTTGTTTTTGTGAAGATAGCTATGGTCCACCACCAGTAACTAATCTAAGAATGTTTTTGGATTTTCTGAGTTTTATGTGCAGCCTATGGTTTGTTAAAGTATCCTAGACTTGTTTCAACACTTTGCTAGGGTGATGAGAACAAAAAGAGTTTACTCTAAAAAATGGGTCTATGGACTGCTTGCTTGTTTATGGCACCTAAAAGGACCAAAGAGTCTATAAGGGTTTGCTAGACTATCATGTACTCAGTGTCCCACCATCTCCCGCTATGCTGGTGAGTGATGGGATAGGTCTATCGGATAGCAACCTAGAGTTTGGTAAAATAGTAAGGTCTACTAGAAATTAGTGGAGTCACCAGGTGGATTATTAGTTTTTTTGAGCTATACTTGTATGGTCCACCACCAATATTGACAAAAACCAATCTAAGGGAGTTTTTTGGGGTTTTTCTGAGTTTTATGTAGTCCTGAGGTTTGGAAAAGTGTCCTACAGCTGAGTCATCATTTTGCTAGGATGGTGAGACAACCAAATTCTACTCTTCTAAGTTTGACTGAGATTTTGAGACTTCCTAAGGGATACCTAGGATGTTTTGACTCAAAGTCCCACCGTGATCGCCATTATGTTAGTGAGCGGTGGGATAAGTCAGCTAGACAGTATTCTCAAAAGTCTCTAAAGATTAGGGAAACTAAGCTTTTAATCACTCAGTGTCCCACTGTGATCGCCATTATGTTAGTGAGCGGTGGGATAAGTCAGCTAGACAGTATTCTCAAAAGTCTCTAAAGATTAGGGAAACTAAGCTTTTAATCACTCAGTGTCCCACCGTGATCGCCATTATGTTAGGGTACCGTGATTTGGCCGATTGGCAAGCCAAATGACGATGTAACATCAAACCAAGCTTTGGAGCCCGAGGACCTAGCCTTCCTGGACTCAGAGAGGGCTCTCTCTATATGTGTAAAATATATCGGTGTGTTCGCTTATGATGTTCTGATATTAGGCTAGTTATGAAGTGAGTTTTTTGATTTTTGGTTTTTTTTTTTTAGTTTGTGAGGGATAAAGGCGGTACGAAGATGTAAAAATGGATAACAAGAAGTTAGATCAATTGGAGCTGTAGGGTCAAAAACGGGTCAAGGAAGCTATGAGATGATGATACAAGGTTGTTGTAGGGCCGATTTGATTCACGGTAGAAGGGATCTTTGGGCAAAATGGAGTAAATGGACATCAAGCTTGTGAAAGACAAAGTTTCAAGTATAACTAGTTGATGGCAGAGACATAAACATGTTTATAACGAGCCATTAATCATGCTAAATGCAACTATGAGCTAATTAATACATAGAAATCAAACATTCCAGCCATACATGAAGAGAATAAGACCCTCACTTCGGGAAAGCTGGCTATGGGACTTTGGGGAAAACACATAAAACAAACTAACAACTCATCTGAATAGCCGGAACGCCTAAACATGGTCTCTAATTCATTGGGCACTTTGACAAACAAGCTTTCATAGTTTTGGGCAAAGGGCTAGATCGAGACTAGGCCTCCTTGGTTCGACAAGATGATCAACAAATCGATCGAAAGTTTTATGGAGCAGAACTATGGACAACTTATAGGTAGGCGAGGCACACCATACATCCTACTCAACATGCATAGAACTTGTAAATAAAACTAGCAAACGTTATCCTTGGGTTACTAAAGAGCGATTAAGAATTCTTTTAGCATAACAAAGGAAAGAAGAAAACATCAAGCTATGAAGATTCAGGAATTTTGAGGTGCCTCCATGGGCATATCTCAAAACTAATCTCTCTTTTGATCTATAGCGACGAAGCATGTATTATGGATGAAAACTAGAAGACAAAAACATGACAAGAAACACTCTACCATTCTACCATGTCATGGAATCAATCACCAATCCTTCATCATTCATCAAAAGCATCCAGAGAGCAGTCCAAAAATCATAACACAAGTGTATTCTTCAAAGCTCATATGACCAATGTATTAATTCTTCTCTCAAGTTTAGCCTACATTTTTACAATGAAACCCATGGAATAAATAGGCTTGAGGGAGGAAAACCTCCCTTGAGCAACTAGTATCCCATTGGCCAAGTCAAAATATCTAAACTTGTCCTTGAGGCTTTGCAAAGCCCAAGGCACAAAATATCCCATAAAATATCTTAAAAACTGCTAAGCGAAATTGTATGTTGACTTTACATCATTTCCCAAGCATAAAAATAGCTTAACACATTTGGGGAAAAGCGATTTTTTTAGGTTCAAAAATTACAAAAATACTTCATGTTATTGAAAAGGTCCCCTGACTTGCTGGAGGCAATTGGCAGCCTTCCCGATGTCGAAATGAGGCTCATGAGGGCTTGTTGGAAAGGTCCTAACGTGTCTGCGCAAGCAACTGAAACATCTCAGTACGAGGCCTGAAAGTCATCCAAAACTGCTGTGTGCCAAAAACCAGGAAATAGCAGTGTTGCTGATATGGCGGGCGAAATGTGCAAAAAGAGGGCGTTTTTCGCCAATTTGAGGGCGAATGATCTCCAAATTCTAGTCGGCTGGAGACCTGCTCATAGAATTATGGCATCCATCGTGCATCACTCCTCCCTTGACAACTCATCAAACTGAAATAGTAAAATTATGGGTTTTCGACCAAAAACCCCAAAAATGCCAAAAAACAAAAAGTTGTCGAAAAAGGCCCAAAATTGGCATGGGCTATCAAGGGTCCATGGCAACATGCTCCCGAAGCTGAGGCCAAAATATCAGGGCTGGTATGCTTTTCGCTGTTTTCGTGCTAAGCTTCCTTTACCTTCTTCGATTTCTCTTGTCTTACCCTTTAGTTTTGCGCGGGCAAGGCGGTTGTTTTGATGATGTGTCCTCTTCCTGCGGCTCTAAATCTCTATTCGCCTCTCAAGCTTCATTTCCAAATGCTTGTTGTCTCTTTCAAGCCAAGCCTCTTGTTTTCCTCAATTTCTGCTCGAGTGCGGGTGAGAGGAAGGCTTGGAGGTAGGCATGTCTTGTCTCTGCTTTTCCAAGGCTCTTTTAAGCCCGATGGTCCTAGGCCTCTTTCTGCACCGCGCACTGCGATGGTCTTCCTCCTCTTCATCATCGAACTCACCAATGAGCTCAATTTACTTGTGCCTTGAGCGCTCTTTCTTGTCGCAATAGTGCCTCATGAACGAGCCGCCTTGCGTTAATACCCATTTGTTTTCCAATCTCCAAAAAGTGGTTGAAATTCCTTGCCCTTTGAAGATCTTGCTCTAATGCCTCAATTTTCCCTTCCTTATGGATTAAGAGATTTTTCAAGAAGGCGGAGCTTCATTGTCACTATCATACGCTTTGGATAAGGATAATAGCTAATTCACCTCCATGCTTTATGCTTTCTCCAATTTTGCTTTTTTTTTTACTTTGAAAGCCAATAAAGGCGCTTTTCTGCAGCATCTTTAAGTGTCTTTTTTGGGCAATTTCCTCTTGCTAGGAACAATCTTTGTCAACATTGGGTAGAGCCTTGACTTTTGTTCTTCATCGATGCCTTGTCCAATTTGTGGCTCAGAGAGTGTTTCAATTTCCTGCCCAAATTGCTGTTCTTCATCTTGCCTTATATTGTTCCTCATCATCTGACTGTATTTGTCAATGTATGCTGTTAACTGTTCATCTTAGACTGTTGGCTCCTTCACTTTCTATTTGCTGCTGTCCCTCAACATCTCTTGTCCTTCATCACCTATATAACTGCTGTCCCTCATCGCCGAAATATTGTCCTTCATCATCTACCTGCGGCCTCATCTCTCTATTCTGTGAGGTCTACTACCCTCTCCTTCCTCCTGACCCGGCCGCGTCCGGCGGTCATTAAAACCTCTAGGAGGTAGGCCCTCTTTGAACCGTCTGCAGAAGCGATGGATAGGCCGAGTGGGAGACACATGAACGAGGAGGAACGATGAGAAATGCAGATGGGCGATGAATAATCCCGGCAGGGTCCTCTTTCTTCTCTGGCTGGTATAAGAAGATAATCTTGATCAAAGAATGATGAAAAGAAGATTTCTTCGAGGGTAGGAGCCTTCTTTTGGACGATGAATGCTGTTCTCTGCTCTTGGACAAAAGTAAGGGAGGTTCGATTGCCTACTTCTAGTAAAAAATGCATCAATAAACGGACATGGTAGGCATAAATTCAGAACAAACCTCCCTTCACAATCGGAAATATTTCATTATGGCTTTCATCGATGGAGCATAAGTGTCAAGGGGGGAATGAAAAAGGGAAAATAGTAGTGACAACCTCCCTATGTTTAGGGCTTGATGAAAGGTTTGTAATGTCTAAGTCAATATGAGCTTGTTTAAACCATTTTTCGCCATGATACGGGACCTTGGTGGCCTTGGACACATACCTTGGAGAGAAATTTTGAAATCAAGACCCGCCACTTGGGTGTTTTCTGTACGCCGTCTCGGGGGTGCACAAGTGTGTTAATGGCAAAAAAATCTTGACTTCTTCTGTCTTGGCGATTAAGGCGGCGTACTTCATGGAAGTTGAAAAGTACATATGGATGAGCATTAATCTCTTACGTGAAGATGAGCTCATGTCTCTTATGTGGACACTCTCATGCGCTTGGAGGCATTACGGCACAATGCTTTGGAAAAGGTAAGCGCAACTATTGTGTGTGGAAATGTCTGTTGGAGTCAAGGCTGTGTCACTTTGCTTTTTGACGAGGATAAACCTTTGTGGGTTGGAAGGCTTGCAATAAAGTGTCTTTGTAATACACAACCTCCTGATACTCTTAAGAAAAAGTCATAATACATAGAATATCTCTTTGTCAACAGTTTCTCTTGTAGGAAATAACACGATCAGAAGGCAAGGCTGTTGTGTAAATTTCTGCTGTACGTTGTCTTCAATAAATCACTTTTCTTGTGAATTTTGTTAGAGGCCAATCAACACACTTGTTGTGTCTCCAAAGACAAATCTCAATCATAAAAACCACACTCTTTGAAATGGTCTTCTACTTTGAAAATATCACAATCCCAACTCTTCAATATGATATAATATGGTGGAAATAAGACGATTTGTGTGTAGGTAGGATGTTATACAGTATCGAAATCTCTTTGCTTTGTAATTTTGGAGGTGCTAACTCATCTTTGTATCTCTTGCCTCGGTGAGAATTTCAATGATTAACCACCACCATACCTTGTATGGTACCAATACGATTAAATCTTGCATATTGCAACTTTATAAATATGTTTGAACGGTCAATACACGAGTGGAGCAAAAATGACGAGGTTTAGAAGACTACAAAGTTTTTAGCGAAGCTGTGTAAGACTTCTTTCAAAGCCATCGAGGTTCCTCATGAATGAAACCCTCTGGTTTATGTTAGAAAAACCTGCTTGGATGGATAGCAACATCAAATAGACTTTAAACAACACAAAGACGTTCAACCAACAACACGGTGAATACGTACGCACATGGTGGTGTGAGCAAACTTCTTAAAGACTTCAAACTACAAACTCTAGCAGCCAGAACCCCTTCTCCACTAAATTTCTAACTGTTTCTCTCACTGTCACTTTATTTAAACAGAAACATGCTCATTAAGTTCAATCCCGGTGTGAGCATAGGAAAATTCACGATTCATGATGTGATTTTTAGTAAAGCTCTCCAAAAGCTTAAAGCGAGAGGGTACAAGAGATTCTTTCCACAATAATCAAGGGCCTTTTCAATGTGGAATATCGGTCATCCTTGGAGAAAAACCTTTATGTTTTACGAAAATCCCTTAGCGGTGAGGTTTTGATGGAGCGGAATCAGTCACGAGTTTTGAGAGAATAATGTTTTTCGGTGGTGAGTGGGTAATCAATGCTAAACACCACCATGTGATAAAGACTTCTTTTAAGCTGGCATACTAGTACGCAGCAATTCATACATGGAAAACCGGTTTTTTAAATGTCTGTAGAAAATCCAACAAACACGGTCGGGGGTTTGGAAATTTGGAAATTTGGACCGAAATTTCAAAATGCCTCTTGAAATCGGCCCCGGAAAAACCTTGGAGGAAAGCTTGGAGCGATACCCGGAGATCTTCAAACTGCCGCAAGCACTCTTCAAGGATAGAACATCGCGCAACGCCACTACTGGTGTCTGTCGGGTCGGTGTGGGGCGGCGGGTATGCTGCGGGCGCGTCGCGCAAATGTGGGGCGCGCGCGCGCGCGTGGGTGTCGACACGCTCCCGAGAGCGCGTCGCGCGGTTCCCGGCATGTCGCGCGGCGGTTTCGCAGTGTAAAAATACGCAAGTGTTTAGGGATTTACTTGTTTCCAATGTTTCGGGGGCTGGAACTTTGTTTTTTCAGTTTTGAAAATGATAAAATCACTTTCGATCTTCACCCCTTATGTCATTTCCAAATTTTCCAACGGTCACTTGGTCTTTAAATGTAGTGAAAATTTTGTTTTGGCCATCACGGGGGTTTTCCTGGGTCTGCCCAGTCACTTTTAAATAAGCTCGGTGCATTTCATATACGCGTTGGAATTTTCCACACTTAGGACTGTGTAATCACGGAACGACCTCTGTAAAGCAAAAATGTCTTAACAAAAACCAAAACTGTTTTGTATGGAGTGTTTGGTGATTTCCGACTTTTGTTCTTTGGGTGATAAACAAGGCTTCAGAATTTTGTTAAATAACTCAATAAATTCCACATCATCTGTAACATTTTAAGATATTTTGGTAATACTTATGATATAAAACAACCCTCTTTAACATTGTCAAGAGAATGCTTAAATACTGGTTTGTTCCACCGAAGGAAAAGGGCTTGCATTTTGTCAACTTGTTGCTGACGGTCCTCGGTCTTTGATAGCTTCTTCGACCTTTATCTCTAGTGAGGAGCCGAGTTCTTGACATAATTTGGTTTGGTTATGGTTCTTGATTTCAAAGAGCACCCCATTTTTCTCAAAATAATTCCTGCTGTGGGTACATTATCTATGATATATCTTGTCCTTTTAGAATATTAGAGAAAATTTCGCATTTTGTTTCCCAAAACTCCCAAAGTGACAATCTATCAAGCCACTTCTTTGTTCATTTATAACTTTGGTATGTATTACAATGTCCATCTTGAACTAATATTGAATAACCTCCATAGTTTGTGATATATGTCGAGATAAGCTGGTGAAGCACGAACGGCGGGGTTCTTTGAAACACGGTTATCATTTGATTTGATCGATGCATTTGACCTTTTGTAATGGAACCATTCCAAGCTCAACTTTGTCCCACTTTATTTTACTTTCTTGGTGATATTTTAAAGAAAACACACGAGGTCTGTTGAAGGCTTTAAAAGCCATTTTAGTTTTAAAAGGAGATGGTCATCTTCTTCTAATTTGTTTGATAATTTACTGCTTCCAGTGATTATAGGCTTCTCCCACTGGTATAGAGTACCATCTTTTGGTTGCATGCTTTCTCACTATATTTCTATGTTTACTCAAAGGTTCCTTTGAGCTTCTTGACGATGTGATAGTACAGTGAGTACAATATTGGCCTCTTCCCTAAGAAATGCCCTTTTGGTAACATCGTACATGTATGTATTTAATATTATCTCCTGTCCACTAGGTACGATTTGACGGACATTTTCATTTGAATAGGAAAACGATAATTTTGAATCATAAACATATCTTTTACTGTGCAATGACTTCTGTTTACTTTCTTTGTGTCTTTCACTTGATCTTTAGATAAATCGATTTTCAACTTAACTTTCAATGTGGCCATCTTGTCATAAATGGAGGAGCTTTGTTGAGCACGATGTACGAAGATGTATTTGATAATATTTGCATGTCAAGGATTTGTTTGGATTTATGATGGGCGAAAAACAACTTAAAAAACATCAATACGGCACCTCTTGTGCAAACACCATAACACTTCGGAAAAACCTAGTCCAATTGTCATTGTTTTCTTGTCTTTGCTGCGGGGGTATTTGGAATGTCATCATTTGCTTTAGTTATCTCATGACAAATTATTGGAAAGATAGTCTCTGTGACTGTAGGTTACTTTTTGAAAAACAAACAACTTTCATCACCTTTGTGTAATAATGACATGTTTTGTCAGCACTTTTTCAATTTGATCTTGTGAATGACGGTATTTATGATACCTCGAATTTTTACTAATGACATGTGTTGAGCCTCAAATTTGTGCTTTCTTCACCTCATTTTACCTCTTCTCTTCCTTGTCCATTTTCTGTTTTAAACCCAATTGATCAATAAAAAATAGTTAAAGTCACTTCTAGAATGAGTTCACATGGTCGCTTGTTGAATTTTGTGATTGTTGCCATTGTTAAGCATTTTTAATGGGAACTAGGCTGAGAATGCGGACGACCCAAAAGTAGCTAACCGAGCGATTACGACTACCTTTATGTTTGAGTATGTTCCGGGTGGCCTCTTGAGGAAAAACGCATATGGGCATGATCCCACGTCGTGCCTACCATGATTTTGTTATATCATCATGGAAGAAGGAAATAGATTAAGGTACGGTTGTGCACGTAGGAACACATTTGTGAAGGAAGACTCCTACTAGGGGTGTCTCGGTCCGGTGTCTTTCTCCTTCACGTAACCCTCCAAAGACTCCTAAGATGATTCGGATAAGGAAAGACATTATTCCTAAATTGTTGTAATTATTGTTACTGCATTTACTTTATAAACTCTTCGATAGACCGAGAGCTTAGTTAGAGATTTTATGTTAGATTTAACGCTGTATTTTGTTCAAACTGCGCGATACATTCCTAAAAACGCGAGTGTCATGTTCAAACTTTTTTCATCGTTAATGGAGGACAAAGTTATTTTGAAGCGTGATTTAATTTGGAGTTGAATGCCTTCAAGTGGTGAAGAACCCCTGCCTCTTGCACGGATTTCTTTTCGTAAACTAGATAATTTTTTTCATTGTGTCTTTACGTTTTGCATTTGAATTGATAGTTGTTTTGTTTTATCTCTTAGTGTGTTCATTCTAGCTCTTCCTGAAGACACTCTTTTAAACATACTAAAATGATGAATGTTTAATGACTATGGTATTGTAGGATAGGAGTTAAATTTGTATTTATTTAACTGGCCTCTTTGTGGTCATATTC
The DNA here is from genome assembly GCA_034641835.2 of Pinus albicaulis. Lineage (NCBI taxonomy): Eukaryota > Viridiplantae > Streptophyta > Pinopsida > Pinales > Pinaceae > Pinus > Pinus albicaulis. Next base: position 149,778 of record JAXQQM020080287.1, on the reverse strand, counting down.
GTTCCGGCTCTTCACAAAGACACTCTTCCAACAGACCAAAATGATGAATGATTAATGACTATGGTATTGTAGGATGGGAGTTGAGTTGTATTTGTCTTGTCAGATTATGACCATTTCAGGTTCTTCCACAGGGCTAACTTCCAATAGATCATAACAATGAGTGATGAATGACTATTAATCACTAGCAAAGAATTCGTTTGTGGTTTCTGTTCACTATCAGGTCACCGCATTTCATCACTCTTCCACAAGAAGGAATTCTTCCAAGACATCCTTAGAAGTTCAAAGATATAACCAAGTAATGAATGATTTAGTTGTGTGTTTATACTAATGTCATCTCGATCTTGCTCTTAAACGCTTGCCCAATATGTCATAAGAACGAGTAGGATATGGATGTGATAACTTAGTTTTCATTTTGTGCCCGGTTCATTTGTTTTAATTGCATACAAGTCCATAGTGTTAGAATTGTTCTACCTCTTCCACAAGAAGGAACTCTTCCAAAATATCATTGAACAAACAAATTGTGTAACTTCATAGATTAATGCATGTTAGTATGAGTCGAACAACTACGGAGTTTCATTTTGCATTTAATTAGTGATCAGTTACTTCATTTCAAGTTTGATGATGACTTATAGTTTAACATTGTTCTAGTTTAGAAGCATCTTAGGTTCATGCTTAGAATTAACCTGTCATTGCACTTGCATCTCATAGTCACAACGACACTCATACACGATATGATTACTTTAGTTGTTAGGATTCACGAAGACGACCTTCATTATTTACAAATATCTTTTTGTTACGAAAACTGCGAAGTGATCCATAACCATGAGAACGAGAAGATAACATCACTATAAGGTACGATATCGCTGCAAATTCCTCCAACATTTTATAAACGAGCTCTTCCTCAAAAGAATTACTTTGAAAAGAAACCAATAACTCTTTGAGTATAAGTGCTGTGACATTCAATTGGTTACGAGAATGAAACTAGGAATAATCTCATAAAATAAAGAGCTTAGGGATAGAGAGTATTGCATCATTAGTGTTTGGTGTTGTTTAGTTAGAAGATTTGCATATTTGCTGACGAAGTCATTTCTCAGAAAGTTTGGTTTGTGTCATCATATAAGAAGTCATTATCAAGCTTTGTTTCTATTCGGTCATAGTTCGGTTCTTGCTTCATTGTTTTCAATTGCATTTACCATTCTATACATTAGGCTTAAATCTGTTTTTGACCTTGACTTCTTTCCATTAGTTTTCTGTAGGTTTCATTGTGAACATAAAACACCAAAAGACCAAAAACATCATAAATCAACATAAAAGACCAAAAACATCACAAAACACTACACACAACGCATTAGGAAACAAGCACCTAGGTACATATGGTACACTTCACTTCTTCGGTTTACAAATCCTGGCAAGCAGCAATTAAATGAACTCGGTTGGGAGACTAGTTGAGACACAACATTTTAAACTTGCCGTTCTTTAGTCGATGAAAACTAGGTAACCTTGTTTCTTAGCATCCAAAAACAATTTTATGCGTAGGGAGAGAGATTCGAGGAAGATTTATGACGTGACCCAGAAGTTTGATTTCTAGAACACCACTTGTTTCATCTAGACCTAGAGCTAGTACACCTTCAACTCCAAACCCATCTTCATCCTTTACGGTACGGACTTCTAGAAGATCTAAGGTCACCTATTCCATTAGAGAAACCTTTCACTTCATCATGAACACTGCCATAGAAGAAGATCTAAAAAACTCTGTCGGGGGACACAAAACCTTTCTCGCACGAGGAGAGTCGACCCATGGCGAGGAAGAAGGAGGAGGAGTTGTTAATGGAGAACACACATTGTTTGGAGGGGGTAGAGGTAGAGGGTAGGGAAAGGAGGAAGAGGAGAAGGAGGTAGAGGTGCATAAGGAGGAAGAGGTAGAATGAGCTCTTTTTGGGTTCCCTATACTTGATGAAGAAACCAATACAACCATGAAAAACATTTTCACCTTCCGTCCTTGGGAACTTCTTAGAAAGTGAGGATCTCGGAAACTTTCTTATTCGAATTTGAAGTCTTTGTGTGAGACTTGTGACTGTCTTCAAGATGCTCCAAAAATTGAAATTGTTTCCTTCGACTCTAAAGGCGACATTAGTGGTTTATGAGTTTAAACGATGGTTAAATAGAACATGGGAAGACATGAAAGCTTGACATTTTCTAGAGAGATATTTGGATTATTGTATGCCGGTTAATGTAAGGAAGAAGTGTTCAAGATGTTACAAAAAGAAGATGAAAGCTTAGAAGATTTGTTGGAAAGATTTAAATACGAACATAAAAAGGGCACAAATGGAAAACCTAGATCAAGACACTTTAAAAGCTCTTTTGTTGAAAACAATTAGGGATGAATGGTTGGATATTCTTAACATGATGGGAAAAGGGGATATCACAACTCACATTTTGAAATATACGGTTGCATATATCAACCTTTCCGGAGGGAAATCCAAAGCTATCGAAAGGCCAAAGATCTGCTCTTGCAAAAACCGTCGTCTTGTACGGGACGATCGTAGATCGAGAAATAGGACATATGTGGTGATTTTTAAATCGCGTCTTAAGGTCTTAGTGAACAAATATACACCCTCAAGACACAAAACAAGCAAAGGCTGAATACGATGCCTTGGCAATCTTTTGTCCCAAATGTAAAAAGGAAGAGCATGCCTTGAGAGAATGCTCTAGATGTAAAGATTTAACCAAAACCTGTCTTTATTTATTCTGAGAAACATGAGACCAAGAGTTGTCCTTCTCTTCACGGTCTCAAGGAAATTTCCCATTTTCAAGAAGAAACTTCTACGGACTCACGGAGAATCTCTTAACTTTGTCTGAAGACCTTGGCGAGATCTGGAGACACAAGGATTCCATGATGTTCAAATGTATAATCAACCTCCACCTTGGAATTATTGGCGGCAACCTTGTTTCCAATTTCAAAATCAATCTCAAGCTTGGGCACAAGGATCATAAGGTCCCTATGGAAGTGTCTCCATATTATCGGTATCCACCATCCTATCCACCATATCCACATTTTTATCCTCAAAATCCTCAACAAAATTTTCCTCAAAAATCTTCGACAAAATTTTCAACAAAATCCTCAACAACATCATGGGAACCACCCTCATCAAAATCAACCACTTCCATTACCATTTCCCTCAAAAATCCAATCAAATTGCAATCTGACTTGTACAAACCCCAATAATAAGAACCCTCGGAAATACATACATGATAGAGGAACAAGCAATTTCCAACTTATCTAATTCACTCCTCTAGACCTTAGTGATGTTCAACTTGGGTCTGGAAGGATGCTTGAGAAGAGGAAACATGCAGCGATCATACAAGAACAAGACAGATGGGAAGACTCTACGGGTTAATAAAAGTCTTCGAGAAAGAACATCCTTTCAAGGGCTAAGCATTGAAAAACTGAAACAAAAAGATCCAATAAGTCCAACTCCATTCAACCAGAGCAACCATCCACTCTACTTCTATACCTCCCTTTCGGAAAGACTACAAATTGATAAAGGTGTAGAAAAACAAATAATGGTGCCCTGAGTATGATTTCTTGGATGAATTGAGAAAATGTTTGCATGAAATTCCATTAGCAAGCCATCAAGGAAATCCCAATTTTAGCCAAAACAATAAAGGGTTGAGTATAGAACAACAAGAAAAAGAATAAGAAAGCAAGAAAGTTCATTTGGTAGGACAAATAGCGAGACATTGTGATGGGTAAGATTACCATTCCAAAAGTACCTTGACGGAAATCCGATTTACTGTCAAAATTCACATCAATGGAATTGAAATTCAAAACACACTCATTGACTTAGGAGCAGCAATAAATATCCTTATGAGTGAAGCAAATCATGAATATATTTGAAACTTCCCTAATCTTCTCTTTTTACACCCACATAGCCACAATTAGATAGATGCGCGGTCAGACCGGATAGAGGTAATAGAAGACGTCGATGTCCCTAGACTCTTGGAATGCTGTGGTTGTGATCACGACACCGAAATAATTTGAGAGGACCATCCTGTTATACTGAGAAGACCTTGGTTGGCACTACGGTGGTCGCACCTTTATTAGTTGTAGGTACGGTGATATGTATTTACGATGGTAGCTCAACAAAGAAATTCACTTTATATCCTCCGGCTAGGACAATTACGAGGAACTAGATGACACTCAATGGATGAGGGATGAAGAATATTTGCAACCACTCTTCACAATTTGAAATTGGTGAAGATAATCAGGTACGAATACTGCAAGCTTTTGAATCTTCTTGAGAACACAAACAAGAATCATTTCAAGAAGATCCAATATTGAGTTCTTGTCATCTAGGCAGATGTCTCTTCATTCTATGGAACAAATTTAGCAGCTCTACAGGTGAAGTTTTCCGGAGTAAAACCTTGAACATAAACGAAAACTTAGAAAAGATCTCCCAACGAAAGAGTTGGTGGTATTACGAGAGACATTCTTGCACGCCTTGCATGGGAATACTGTGACATGAAGGATAACTCCCAAGACTTTTTTACTCATCACATCTATATAGAGACAAATTTCAAACCAATCGAGATAGCCTCAAAGGCGGATGAATCCAAATCTTGGGGGAAATTGTCAAGGAAGAATTACAAAAAAATTGTTAAATGTTAACTTCATGTTTATCCTATCTCGAGGATAGTGGGTGGGTTTCTCCTTTAGTAATTGTGCCTAAGAAAAATGGAAAATGGAGGGTGTGTGTTGACTAAAAATTGAATAAAGCTACTCTTAAAAGCCATTTTCCCTTACCTTTCATAGATCAAGTATTAGATACAACTGGCAATTAAAAGTACTTTTCATTCCTAGATGGGTTTAGTGGTGCAATCAAATCCAAGTAGCACTTGAAGACCAAGATAAAACCACATTTACTTGTCCTTGGGGTACACTATGCCTACCGAGTATTGCCATTTGGATTGTGCAATGCGCAGCATTCCAAAGGCGATATTAGGAATTTTCTGATACGATACATGGTATGAGGTGTACATGGATGATTTTACGGTTTATGGGGATACATTTGAAGAGGCTTTAGAAAACTTGGAAAAAATCTTAAAAATATGTCAAAAAGCAAACCTTTCACTTAGTCATGAAAAATGTTTTATGATGTTCACTGAAGGTATTGTTTTAGGGCACCACATTTGGGGGATGGGATTAGAGTTGAGTAGGCGAAAATTTGAAGTTGTTCTAACCTATCCATTCCGATTATGAGATATTAAGTTTCTAGGATTTACGGTGCTATCGGAATTTATGAAAACTTTACCAAAATAGCATCTCCTCTCTTCAAATTACTCACCAAAGATTGTGAATTCAAGTGGACTTACGATTGCCGATTGGTTTTTGAAACCACAAAAACCAAAATTTGAAGCCTATATTAAGGGGGACCTAGCTGAAGTTACCTTTTCATGTCTCAACGGATGCTTCGTCCTGAAGCTCTAGGAGCGGTGTTGGGACAAAAAGTTTAATTCCCTATGTATCTATTATATCGGTAAAAATTTGACTCACGGAGGTTACCCAAACTATCTCTTGTATTTGAAAAAAGTTTTTAGGTATTTATTTCATGCCATTAATAAATTCGAGGACACTATATAACGAGGCTATGAAACTTTTGTTCACACATGATCATTATTGCAATTAGATATTTAATGAATAAATCAATTACTAATGGCGAGTTATAAGATGGTTGTTATTATTGTGAAATTCAACATTACTATTCTAGATAGGCACAGAAAACAAAACAACACAACAGGCCGGTTCACAGCAAATTCAAAATATCAAAGATGACACTACGATTTGAAGATCAATTTCTGATGAATATCTTTTTTTGCAATCTCTACTCAAACTCCATGGTTTCTTTGATATTTGCCAATTATTTAGTTTTATGGGGAAAATTTCCTTTATTATGAATGCAAGGGATAAAACAAAAATCATTAATGATAGTGCAAGATATTCATGGGTCGCTATTGAGTTGTACAAGGTAAAGATCGAGATTTGATCTCATTAGAAGAGGTATGTTGGTGAAAGATGAGATGCTGAAATTCTCAGGCATGTCATGATGAACCTTGTGGCGGGCCCTTTGCGGTCGAGAGGACGACCTATAAGATCCTTAATTTAGGATAATAACAGCAATACATTTAAGGTAAAGGGAGTATGTCCAAAAGGTCATGAGTTGCAAAGGTAGAAAACCTTCTCCTTCGAGTGAGATGTAAACGTTACCTTCTCGGTACACATTGAACCTTTTGAAAAATGGGCTTTGGATTTTGTGGGACCTATTAGTCCTCCCATCGAAGACAAAAGAAATACATATTAGTTTGCCATGCAGTTATGTTACTAAATGGGTAGAAGCTAAACCATTACTTGTTGCTAATGAATCATACGTAGTTACTTTTCTCTTTGAGGATATTTTCACTCGTTTTGGTGTCCCAGGGAAATTGTTACGGATCAAGGAGCTCAATTTACATCAAGGCTAGTGGAGCAAATGATGGAGAATTACAAAAATGGACATAGAACATCTACTCCTTATCATCCACAAGCAAATGGTCAAGTGGAATCCACTAACAAAGTCATTGAAGGAAGGTCCTAACGAAAAGGTACATTTATACTGCATAGAAGAGATTGAGTGAATAGGTACGAAGCCTTGACGGGCCTGTGGAACTACATGGAGAAACACAACGGGCCCATACTCATATGAGCTTGTTTATGGAAAGAAAGTTTTGTTTCTATAGAGTTCCAGAATTCAAACATTCAAGATGGACAGCGATTTCAGCTAGGACTTGATCTAACGGAGGCACAAAAACGCCAAGTTTGGAGCAAATTAATGAATTGGATGAGATGGGGCAAGATACGATTGAAAACAAGTCTGGTCAACAGCAAAGGGCTAGATGGCATGACAAGTACATTAAGGAGAAGAAATTTAAAGAGGGTGAGCGGGCTCTCTTGTTTGATTCAAAATTCAAGGATTTTCAAGGGTCGGACACATTGGCTTGGGCCATATGAAATTGTTGAATTTTGATAATGGGGGCGTTAAAAATCGAACTATAGATGAAGAAGAAGTCCTTTTCTTCGCCAGATGGTCATGGTGAAGCTATACCACAGCCACTCTCAAGAGAAGAGTTTGTCGAGAAGTTCCAAGAAGACAATGATGTGAAGTTAATGAAGAAGAGTCTCTCTTCTTCATCAACTTAGATAATTTTACGAAGCATTTCTCTTTTGAAAAATAAAAATAAAAAAAAATATAAAAAAAAATAATAAAGTATAAACATGAAAACCAATCAGTGATTGGCATGTTTATACGGAAGATAGGGTGAATCGAGTTTCTGCGGCACTCTAACTTTTCCCATTTTTTGTTTTTATACTTCGGTATTATAAAAAATCATAAGTACGGTTCCATAGTACTTATGATTCACTTCATCTCACTCCATTCATTTATTCATTCATACTCCATCATCCATTATTCATATTTCATTCCCATTCACATCTCATTCATTTCACTCCATCTTCATTCATCTCATTTTCATATCCGACTTACGATTTGATATCTTGCGTAATGGGAATAAAATATGTCATGTTGCGGTACAACTCTTATGTTCCTTCATTCCATTTCATAGACCGAATCACATCCCATTCCATTAACACGCCTTACATATCATAATTCATCATCCATTTTCATACATACCACATAACATTTCTCATATAAAAACATTTCCATTTTCATGATTAAAAAATTTTCTCTTTGAGAACATTACTGTGACTACGTTAGACCGATACCTGCGTGATCGACCTTTGCAGCACGACGATCTTTCCGCGATTTATAAACACGAAGGCATCCGCCCGGAACCATCAAAATTACAACAAGGCGGTACGATGAATTCGCGAATCAAAAGCATCAAGAAAATTGTGAAAGATTCTCAAGATAAGCGAGAGACAACAAAGGCTACAAAAACATCAAATAAAAGAGCGGAAGGTAACAAATTTAAGTTAGGTGGCATTTTCATAAAGATTGTATAGTTTAGTTGTGGATTGTTCGAAAAGGTTGTTTTTAATTGTTTTATTGATCAAACACCAAACAAGCCCTCTACGGACCTTGTATTAAAATCTTCCATTTCAAATTTCATATTCGAAGTAGCATTTGAGCGGTGAAACGGCCAAGCATTTGAATTTCCCACGACTCTTAACCGATTACTTTTAATGATGATGATTTTCTACCGTGGCGGAAATCCTCACGACGTCTCCTCAATCATTAATACAAGCCCACTCACCTCACTCCACTACTCTATTCTGGCATGATCATTTACCATAACCATATTAGTAGCCAATATTCCATTAAAGAGCCGGAGATATTATTATCTGTCGAACGGACGAAGAGTAGGTGGAAGTATGTGATGTGAGGACTCAAAGCCACTTAATACCGTGAACGGATAGCATATCACCGCGGAAGGCGAGAAGTTTGGAGCATTTCACCATATCGACACGGTGTGGCCGTGTGAGTTTAAGGTATTTTTTGCTACCAAAGATAAGTGTTCGCAGGTGATTGAAGTTTGAAGCATACCATTTGCTACCGGAAAACGAAGATAGGCGTTTAACGGAATTTGAAGATTTTTGCTACGAAATGAACGTTGCAATATTTGATTGAAGTCTATGTTACCGAAGGGCGGAAGATGTTAAGCGTTGAATTTGAAGTCACCTTTTAAGAACGGTATTGCCGAAAAGAAATTTGAAGTCATACGCCATTTTCAATCAAAGACATTTTCAACTCGAAATTTGAAACTATCTCATTTTCAAACAAGGCATAGCACTGCGACGTTCAATTTTCAACGAAGGCATATCAACTCGAGGTTTTAAAGGCATTTTATTATAAATCGGAAGTCTTCTCATTCCAAAATTGGCTTCATTTTCATTTGAGCTTGACCATTTCGTCAAAGTAAAAGCCATTGTTTTGTGGGTAGAGAAAGAGTGTTAATTTGATATTAAAAATCTGTTAGGTTTTAATTGTAAGGAGTGAACACCTTAGGTTCAAAATATTTAGAAAGTTACCACACAATGCAAAATGTTACAACAAATAGGATAGCCCAATTTTTGGAAAAATTTAATGGCCCATAAAAGTCACCAAACATTTGCAGGATCAATTTCAAGGAACCGAAGTTGAAATAAGAGGATGTCAGTTCTTATTCTTGAAGTTTTTATAGGAGGCTACGAGTTGTCAGTGAGGAGAGATGGTTTAAAAATAGGGAATTCACAATGACTCCTGGAAACATTTTAAAATCACACCAAATATGGATGTTAGTGTGTTCAGAAAGAATTAAAATAACGTTGAAAAGCAAATGGAGAAATATGCTACTTCTTTTTAAAATTTGTTACATGTGAGGTGAATGGGACATTTTATGTCTACCACATTAGACTAATAGTCATTTCTGAGAAGATTTGAATCTACCATGTTCTTGCATCAAGAGTACGAAGAAAATGGCTTCCTGTGTTCGGAGAAGAGTTAGGTTTTAGAAAGTTACACGTATCATCATGGGTTGGTCAAAATTTGATTGAGCATCATCCCTATCTAAAACAAATGATACATAGGATAAGATTTCTTAATAAGAAATCATTTGAAAGCAAAGAACCATCACTGAGAACCACATTTACAAAGAGAAGTAGGAAATGGAGGGCTTCCAAAAGATAAAATTGACAAACCGATTCGAAAGCGATTGAAGAAGTCATTTTGGAAAGTTGACTCGAATCGGGAGGAAAATTAAGGAAGAAAAGATAATCGAAAGTCCACGGAGAGAAGAGGATCCTCTCGACTTGGGAGAAGCCACGGTTAAAGAAAAACTGAAAACATCGATCGAACAACAGAGTAATCATGTTGAGGATGAAAACATCCATTGAAGAGGATGATGATGAAGATTTTATAGAAAACACCACAAGGATTGATCTGCTCAACGGAAATCTGTGATTATGTGGAAAACCTTAGAGACAGCTTCTGAAAAGCGAGGAAGAAAAGAACCCCAGGTCCTCCTTTGTACGAAATTGATATATTGAGGAGGGGATAGGTATGAGTTTAGAGATTGTTGAATAGAAACATCAAAAACAGAAATGAAAATTCCTCAAAAGATCAAATCAAACTCAAAACTGATATGAACTCAACATCACATATAGACAAAGTGGAAGAGACCAATGAGAAATTGAAGACAAGGAACAAAAAGCTGATGGAGCACTACTTCGATCTAAGTTCAAACATTGTCGGGGAAACCGGAAGACCTCTAGCTACCGAAGAGACGAAAGGAGAAGAAGGGGATTAGATGTCCTTTGCAAGGAAACTACGAATTCATAGGATAATTTATGAGGACTGAGAGAGGCAGTGGTGGGGGTATGTTGAGCCTCAAATTTGTGCTTTCTTGCACCTCATTTTACTGTTCTCCCTTGTCCATTTCTATTTTAAGCTTAATTGATCAATAAAAATAGTTAAAATTACTTCTAGAATGGTTTACCACATGGTGACTTGTTGAATTTTGCCGTTGTTGCCATTGTTTTAAAACGCTTTGAAAGCCGGAACTAGGCTGAGAATACGGACATTCGCATCGCTAACGGCGGTCCTGAGCTCTTACTTTATGTTTGAGTATGTTCGAGTGGCCTCTTGAGAAGCATATGGTCATAGTCCACGTCGCTGCCTACATGGTTTTGCTCATCGTGGAAAATAGTTACGGAAATACAGTTATGCACGTGAGAACATTTGTGAAGAGAAGACTCCTACTAGGAGGCCTACTAGGTCCAGTGTCTTTTCTCCTTCCGTAGCCACCTCAAAACTCCTAAGATGATTAGGATAAGGAAAGACATTATTCCTAAATTGTTGCTCGGTATTGTTACTTGCATTGCTGTAAACTCTTGGGCGAGCCGAGAGCTTAGTTCAGGAATTTTATGTTAAGTTACCTTTTGTCGTTTTGTTCAAACTCATGATACATTCCTAAAAACGCAGTGTCATGTTCAAACTTTTGTCGTTAATGGAACGGAACAAAGTTATTTTTGAAGCGTGATTTAATTTGAGTTGAATGTAAAGTACGAGTGGTAGAGAACCCCTGCCTCTTGCGAGATTTCTTTGCGTAAACTAGATAAGTTTTCCTAATTTTGTCTTTCGTTTTGCATTTGAATTGATAGTTTGTTTTCTTTCTCTCTTTGTAGTCGTATTCATTCTAGCTCTTCCTAGAAGACACTCTTCAACATACTAAAATGATGAATGTTTAATGACTATGGTATTGTGGGATAGGAGTTAAATTTGTGTTGTTTAACTAGCTACGTAGTCATATTCGTTCCGGCTCTTCACAAGAAGAACACTCTTTATGAGACCAAAATGATGAATGATTAATGACTATGGTATTGTAGGATAGGAGTTGAATTTGTGTTGTCATGGTTATATTCATTCCAGTTCTTCACGAAGACATTCTTGACGGATCTTAACGTGAGTGATGAATGACTGTAATCTTTGTAGGGTCGTTGTAGTTTTGCTATTCACTATCACGATCCTGCTTGTTCTAATCACTCTTCTGAAGAAATTCTTCCAAGACATCCTTAAGAAGTTCAAGATATAACCGTGATAATGAATGATTTGGTTATTGTGTTTATACTAAGTGTCATCTCTGATCTTGCTCTTAAGCGACACCCAATATATCATGAAACGAGTAGGATATGGATGTGATAACTTAGTTTTTTCATTTGCTTTCGATTCATTTGTTTTTAATTGCATACAAGTCACAGTCGAGAATTGTTCTACCTCTTACAGAAGAACTCTTCCAAAATGTCATTAATGATGAACAAACATATTGTGTAACCATGGATAATGCATGTTAGTATGAAATCGAACAACCTCGGTTTCATTTGCATTTAATTGTGATCGATTTCGCCATTTCAAGTTTGATGATGACTTATAGTTTAACATTGTTCTAGTTTAGAAGCATCTTGAAATTCATACTTAAATTAACTCATTGCACTTGCATCTCATAGTCACCATTATCCTTTTACGATAAGTTACTTTAGTTGTTGAGATTCACCAAGCCGACCTTCATTATTTACAAATATCTTTTGTTAAGAAAACTACAAAGTGATCCATAACCATAGGAGCAGAAGATAACATCACTATAAGGTCTGAAGTATCTCTTCGCAAATTCCTCAACATTTTATAACTTCGAGCTCTTCCTCAAAAGAATTACTTTGAAAAGAAACCAATAACTCTTTGAGTATAAGTTACCCTTTGACATTCAATTGAATTGCAGAATAGAACTGAGAATAAATCATAAAATGAAAACTTAGGATAGAGTATTGCATCATTAGTGTTTAATTGTTTAGTTAGAAGATTTGCATATTTAATGATCATTTCTCAAGTTTAGTTTGTGTCATCTGCCTAAAAGTCAGTATCAAATTTGTTTCTATTGGGTCATAGTTCGATTCTACTTCATTGTTTTCAATTGGATTTACCATTCTATACATTAGGCTTAACTACTGTTTTTTGACCATCAACTTCTTTCCATTAGTTTTCTGTACGATTTCATTGTGAACATAAAACACCAAAAGACCAAAAACATCATAAATCAACATAAAATACCAAAAACATCACAAAACACTACACACAACGCATTAGGAAACAAGCACAGGTACATATGGTACACTTCACTTCGACGGTTTACAAATCCTGGTTGACAATTAAATGAACTCGAGTTTAGGGCCTGAATTGAGACACAACAACATGCCCTTCTAAAGTTTAACAATTCATGTGACTTGAAAACTTTAAATGACACTCCTTTATCGGACCAAAACTCTTGCTTTCCTTTGAAATTGCCATACTTGGGACTCTATCCTTGTTATGATCATCATTCATGCTCGGAAAAACCTAGAATCTCTTGTTTTACTTCATTCGATAAACAACAAACACAGATTTTGCATTCCTTTAAGTCAATGCGGCAGTGGCCACTGCTTGTAGATGAAAGGAGGTGCCCTAACCTTCTGCTTGTAAATGAAGAGGTTAGGGCCATGACAACTTACGATTCTTTAAAGACGATGGTGTCTTTCTCATACTATGATCTTGTAAGGTCTTGATGAGTAGCTCTCTGTTCTGAGACATATCTGGGAAGCTCACTTTCATTTTAGAAGGAGCTATTCCTCTAACTATAGATTCAATAATTTTCTCCTGAGATGAAGTTATATTTCTGTTCTTTGCAAAATCCATAAAACATTATGAAACACCTAATAGCTGACTTGAGATTGGGGTTTATGCGGTGCGAGAACTAGGGATATAAGTGGCGCGACTTAGAGATGTTTGTAAATTTTATTTGCGGTGGGAGGTCGGTCATGGTTGGTCTGTAATAGATGGAGGCTTTGGCTTTTGCCGATTGCCAAGGACGAATACCTTAAAGAGCCACTTCCTGACATAGGGGGATACTTTTGAAGCAGTTGATTTGCCTTTTGGTGATGCCGGCGGACCGGAAGAAACTGAATGGGATAGGCATAATGAGGTTTTGATTTTGAAAGAGGGTGGACTGAAAAATGAAAATGAAAAAAGTTTTAGGAGGGTTTAGATGACATATTGACATATGAGAAATGGGTTTCTGAAAAACTCACAGAAATTTCCTTGAATATGGTCATCACTAACCTTTTAAAAAATACTTGTGGCTAACGGTGGCTCCCATTTGGGGAGAGAAGCGGCTCGTCGGTGTCCGAAATTTCGTCTTTGGCTTATGAAGACCGGTGCCTTATCCGACAGCGCAAAATTTACCCTTATTTTGATGTTATTTGCGAAAATGTTGACATGGTTAACATCGATGATACTTCTACCTACCCCACTATTTTCCTGTTTTCTTCTTTTGGCGCATTTGAACTAGAAGCCTTTTGACGATGTATATTTTTCTTTTTGCAAAATGAACCTATCTATTTCTACTCTTATATACGCCGGGAGTTCGATTAAGACTGATGAACTCCTTCATTTCTCTGCCTAAAACTAGATCATTTTGTCGAAGATTAAGCGGTTTGACGAGTTTTATTCTCTAATCTAAAACATGAAATTCAAAAATGATCAAATCGAGATTAGGCGATCTGATTTGTCATGCATTTGCGGCATAAAAAGACAAGCTGCACACAAATGTTGTTACGCAGCAAAAGGAGAAACTAGACAAGCGAGGCTAAGATGTACAATGTGTTTTCATCCCTGCTTCTCCCCGCCTTTGGTTACTGTTTTGAGCATGTGGAACCGTCTCTCCCTAATCTAAGCTTTTGATAAGTCAATCTTACATAATGTGGCTTCTCTTGGCACTCACTAACTTATCGACCAAATAAATTTAAACATGCTCGGCTATGATTAGGCTAGATAATTTGAACAGAAGACAGTGAAGTATTAGTAGCGGCATTTGAACTTGCTCGTTTTAAGGGAAAGACTATTTTTGGAACATGGGGCCCTTGTTCTATCTACACTTGCTCTCTTTGTTTTTTATTGTTTATGACTTTTCTATTTTTAATATTTCAAGCAATTGTGTACAATGAATAAAAGTGTTTCGGACTCAAAAATATTGGAAATGGCCAGATTTAAGCATCTTATCTGTAAGGATCTCCTCTCACCCTTGGCTTCACTTAACTCCACGAAAAGAAAAATTTGAAATTTTCTCTCTCTGGCACCATAACCATGAAGTTCATGCAAGAATCTCTAAACAACCCGATATCTTCCCTTTGTACCTCTCTACAGATATAATTCCCCTCCTTTCCCTTCTTTGTATGCTTTCCTCAAGTAATGCATGTATTCTTGGTCATTCTTAAAATAGATAATGACATCATCAAGGTATGCCTGAGATGAAATTTAAAAGCGAACATGGCTTTCATGAACAGATTTGAGCATTGGGTGGTTTTTGCAATTTTGAACTTGAAATCGGATCTACTTCCCGCAAACTTGAAAAAATCTTTAAGGCTGTCTTGCTTTGCCAGAATTTTATTACCATGACACTGAAACTGTCATCTTGCAAACATACACATTAAAAGCACCTTTAATTGGTAAATCATGGTTTTGAGTAGAAAAAACATAATCTCTTATAGGGATATGGGTATTGTTCCTAAAATCAGAAAACGGAACTCTATGACAAAAGCTGTTTTATCCTTTGATTATTTCATTTTGTTTCAGGTTATTATGTTTTCTCTTGTCAAAATTGTTCTTTGAGGGAAAGGTAGTGACACGATCAATTTCCCTTGCTTTTAACGGCAAATTGGTGTGCATAGAGATTTCTGATTTTGGCATTTCTAAGTTCTTCATGAAAAATGAGAATATGAGCTAATTTCGATGGTTCGGGTATGCTAGGATTGCGACTATCATTCTTGCTCATAGAAGTTTATACGGCATTTTCTCAAGATGTTGAAATTGCAGGGATTATAGTCAAAGTTTCATTTGCGGTAGGAAGGAATGCATGATGGTAAATCTTTGAGGTATGGTAGAAACATTAAACTCCCTTGTTCCGGGTTCCAAATAGGTTTATGATGTGTAGGTCTTCTAAAGCCTTTACACGGAAGAAGTTTCCACAAATCCCTTTCTTTGGTGTTTGACTATAACTAGAGAAATTTGCTTGATAGTACATAAGAATTTGTGCTTCTTGTTGTAATCCTACTCTGGAAAAGGAAAACTTACTTTCCTCGAACTGAAAGCTGATAGCAGTCATGGTAGTTTTGAGTATCTAGTTCATGTAAGGCACGGACGGTGGTGTGAGTGGATCTAAGTCTACATTGAATTTCTAAAATACCTCCATGTTTTCATCAATATGCATAATGAAAGAAGTTCGGTCGGAACGCAAGGAACACATTGGAACGTTGTCTCTTGGCCTGTCTTCGCGCTAATCATATATTTCATGTGTGATTAACGGTAGAGTATTTTAATTACGGCCAAACAGAATGGTGGCATATGGCTTGTATCCCGGTTGGATATTCCCTTGAGTTTGGCTCACAAGATACGGATAGAAGCATCCCGTATTTGGGAGGAATGTACTGCCACTACTATATCCATAATTAGATGTTTCACGAGTATTTGGGCAGGACTAAAACAAAGTTCTTTGATCGAGCCGGAGCATTGGAATCTGCTTGAATCAAATGAATACAAGTCTTTGTAGTGCTTGTGATTTCAAGCCTAATCTTTCACATTACTACTTCGGCATAAGATTGTGCGAAATGCTTAGGAGTCTGGCACTTCATTGGCATTGTGGAGATTTGGTCATGAATCTTTGGGCTAATGTAAAATGGAAGAGTATTCCCTCTTGAATTTTCCCTCTACCTTTGAGACGGAAACAATACTTGAGAGTGTCATCAGTAGAGATTAACGGTATTTGCATCATTTCCCTAGATTTAAGACTTTTAGTACTTGGGATTTACTAAGAGTTTTGAGCAATGAGTTCGGTAAGAGGCATGGTGATCTTGATCTTGCGAGTTTCTCCTTCAAAGCTAAAAAGGCGACTGAAGTTTTAGATATGTTTGTTTCGACTTTTTCAGCAGCCATGACCCTCTCTCTGTGTTACGATTTTTTTGACCTTGTTTAGGAATTTTGTTGGTCAAGGTGCTCTTCGATGACCTTGGTAGAAGTACCGAGTGTACGAGAGGGCCTAGCTTGGGTAACTTTAGCTTTGTTTTGGTCGGTTTTCTCAATCTTTTTAACATTGTCACTACTTGATGCTTTCTTGAGGATGGTATGGAGCTTTGTGATGTCTTGAAGTTACCTTTCTTGGCATTATCTTGGTTTCTTTTTGTACTAGGGTCATATTGCTGTGAGCTATAATGGCATTACGGGGGGGGGGGGGGAGTCGTCGGGATCTTCATGGTTGGTCTCATCTGATCGGGGAGAAAGAAAGCTTGTTCTTCTTATGTGAGGTACACCTCACTCTCATTATACGGATCTATGTGAAATTTAAATGATGTTCATGAGAGAGTTGCTGTGTCCACTGTCATCACTCTTCCACATAGTTTTCATTGAATGGTGGTCTAATCTATTGGTCATTTTCTCTTGGTCTGTTTTGGGAATTGTTCCTCCTAGCAAGTTTTAGTTACGGTTTTGTTGGAGGATTTGGGCACGTTGTCCCTAATAGGCGCCTTTTCATTTATATTTTCCCACATTTGTGCCATGGATTTGACTAAGTCATCTGTTGCGGGATCTGGGGAAGGGTGATGGTAGGGACCTCATCTTTATAGGTGACCTTTCTTTTACGGTACAATCCTAGCTCTTTTTCGACTAGGGTGGCATCTTTGCTTTTGTGGCTATTTGTTGCATTTCCTCTAAGGTGAGAGATCCTTGTCTCTAAGATGATATGTCATGTACGGATCGAAACCCTCGGGGAATTTTGCCAAGGCTGGGCAAGTGGGGGTTTGAAATGAGGTGGGAGGGAGTTATACCTTTATTGAACCTAGTACGGTAAGCTTGGACACTTTCCCCATTTTCCCGTTTTGGTTGTTTATATTGAACGGGATTTGAAATGGGTTTCTTCGGATTTCCCACCTATTTAAGAAGACTTGATGTAGTTACGGGATATCATGGATACTATTTGGAGCTAAGCTTTTGAACCATGCTTTGAAGTTCACACCAGACTTTGCGAATATTCTCATTAATAGGTCCGTCTTGTACCTCTAGGTATTCATAAGCATCGGTCATCCTACTTATATATTTTGTTGAGAGTGTGGTGGTGTCTTCTCCGATAAAGTGTAGGATTTTGTCTTGATATTTGTTTGGAGAGGAGCTAAGCGGTGGCAACACCAAAGGTGCGTACCGGTACGCCATGGTGAGCTAATAGGTGATGTACCAAGATGGGGACTAGTGAGGTACCGGGAAATGAGTGGTTTGAACGGTGGTGGTTTGACTAGGTGTAGCGGATGAACTTAAGACTAGTGATCTGGTTGGCCAGGATACGGGATGATAGGAGCAAATTGATAGAGAAGGTACCGGAAATCGGGAGGAGTGGTGGGTGAAGCTTCTCTAATAGGACTCGTGGTGGGTCTGGGGGTTCAAAGTCGTCAAAGTTTGTCTTCTTGCTCTTGATTTGTACAGGGAAGAGTTTGTGATGACTCTAGTTTAAAAGGTGAATCTAGTAGGATAGTGCGATGTTTAGGTACGGATCTTGCTCTACGGATGGATCTACCGGTGGCTAGATGGTGGGTTGGAAGCTTTCCACGAGAATATTTTGCGGGTCATCTGCACTGTGATAGGGGGATTTGGGTTTGGGATGAGATGCGGTGTTGATTCTTCGTGGCTTGATTTTTAGATCTGAAATTTAGAGAGAATGGTAATGGTGAATGTTAACGGATGAAGCGGTTTCTCTTATCAGTTCTACTAAAAAGTAGAAGGATGGTCAAAAATAAAAGGATGATTAGTGGAGTCGCCGGTTGGAAATGGGTTGTTTTTGTGAGAATAGCTATGGTCACCACCGATGGCAATCTAAGAATGTTTTGGATTTTTACGAGTTTTATGTGCGACTATGGTTTGTTAAAGTATCCTGAACTTGTTTCAACACTTTGCTAGGGTGATGAGAACAAAAAGTTTCTCTAAAAAATGGGTCTATGGGTTTGCTTGCTTGTTTATGGCACCTAAAAGGACCAAAAGGTCTGTAAGGGTTTGCTAGACTATCATGCTCGGTGTCCCACCATCTCCTTTATGCGGTGAGTGATGGGATGAGTCTGTCCGGATAACCGCCTAGAGTTTGGTAAAATAGTAGGTCTACTAGAAATTAGTGGAGTCCACGGTGGATTATTAGTTTTGGTGGCTATGCTTGTATGGTCCACCACCAATATTGACAAAAACCAATCTAAGGGTTTTGGGGTTTTTACGAGTTTTATGTAGTCACAGAGTTTGGAAAAAGTGTCCTACGGTACAATTCATCATTTTGCTAGGATGGTGAGACAACCAAATTCTGCTCTTCTAAGTTTAGTGAGATTTTGAGAGGACTTCCTAAAGGGATACCTGGGGATGTTTTGTGACTCAAAGTCACAAGTGATCGCCATTATGTTGGTGAGCGGTGGGATAAGTCGACTAGACGATATTCTCAAAAGTCTCTAAAGATTAGGGAAACTAAGCTTTTAATCGCCAGTGTCATGTGATCGCCATTATGTTAGTGGCGGTGGGATAAGTCGGCTAGGCAGAAGGTATTCTCAAAAGTCTCTAAATATTGACTGTTTCGTCACTCGGTGTCCCGCCGTGATCGCCATTATGTTAGGGTCCGTGATTTGGCCGATTAGCGAGCCAAATGACGATGTAACATCAAACCAAGCTTTGGAGCCGGGGACCTGTAGCCTTCACAGACTCGGCTCTCTTTATGTGTGTAAAAGATATCGGTGTGTTCGCTTTATGATGTTACGATATTAGGCTGTTAACAAGTGAGTTTTTGATTTTTTGGTTTTTTAGTTTTGTGAGGATAAAAGCCGTCAAAAGATGTAAAAATGGATAACAAGAAGTTAGATCAAAATTTGGGCTATAGGGTCAAACGAGGTCAAGAAGCTATGAGATGATGATACAAGAATTTCTTCGTAGGGCCGATTTCGGTTCACGGTAAGAGAAAGGATCTTTGGGCAAAATAGGGTAAATATTACATCAAGCTTGTGAAGAACAAGGGATTTCAAGTATAACTAGTTGATAACGGACATAAGCTTGTTATAGCAGCCATTAATCATGCTAAATGCAACTATAGCGAGCTAATTAATACACCAGAAATCCAAACATTCGACCATACGTAGAGGTATAAGACCCTCTAACCCGAAGTAGCTGTCAGACTTTGGGAAACACACATAAGACAAACTAACAACTCATAGACTACGCCGGAACGCCTAAACATAGTCTCTAATTCATTGAGCACTTTGACAAAGCAAGCTTTCATGGTTGCCGACCAAAGGCTAGATCGAACTGAGCACTCCTTGGTTCAACAAGATGATCAACAAATCAGTCAAAGAAAGTTTTATAGGCAGAACTATGAATGACTTATAGGTAGGCGGGGGCACACCATACATCCTACTCAACATGCATAGAACTTGTAAATAAAACTGGCGACTTTGTCCTTGGGTTATAAAGAAGTTAAGAATTCTTTAGCATAACAAAGGAAGAAGAAAACATCAAGCTATGAAGATTAGGGAATTTTTTAGGGTGCCTCATAGGCATATATAAAAATAATCTTCCCAGTCTATAGCGACAAGAAGCATGTGTTATGGATGAAAACTAGAGAGACAAAAACATAGCAAGAAACACTATACCATTCTACCATGTCATGGAATCAATCACCGATCCTTCATCATTCATCGCTTGTCCAAGAAATGGGTCAAAAATCATAACACAAGTGTATTCTTCAAAGCTCCTGCAATGATAACACCATTAATTCTTCTCTCGATTCATGTCTATTTTACAATGAAACCATGGAATAAATAGGCTTGAGGAGAAAACCTCATGGAGCAACATGTCTGATAGCTGAAGTCAAAATGTCTAAACTTGTCCTTGAGGCTTACCTGACCCAAGGCACAAAATATCATAAAATATCTAAAAAACTGTTTTAAAGCAAAGTTATATTGACTTTACATCATTTTCCAAGCATAAAAATAGCTTAACGCATTTGGGAAAAAGCGATTTTTTTAGGTTAAAGTACAAAAATACTTCATATTTATGCTGAAAGGTCCACTGATTTCAGAGCAATTGGCCCGATGTCGAAATGAGGCTCATGAGGGCTTGTTAAATCTCTTGTGTCCTGCTTTACGGTGCAACTGAAACCATCTCAATCGTAGCCTAGAATCATCCAGCGCCAGCATGCTGTCTGCAAAAAACAGGAAATAACGGTGCTGATATGGCGGGCGGTGTCTGCGAAGGCGATGCCCGCCATTTGAGGCAAATGATCTCCCAAATGCCCTGAAAATCGCTGGAGACCTGCTCATGGGGTGTGGCATCCGTGTTGTCACTCCTCCCTTGACAACTCATTAAAGCTTTGAAATGAAAAAAATTGTAGTTTTAGGCCAAAAACCCAAAAAATGCGAAAAACAAAAAGTTGTGAGAAAAAAGATACAAAAATTGTTGCATTGTCAGGGGTCCATAGCAACATGTCCAGAAACTTGGGCCAAAATATCAAGGGCTGATATGCTTTCCCTTCCTCCCGTGCTAGCGCTTCCCCTTTTACCTTCTTCAGTTTCTCTTGTATTGCACTTTAGTTTCATAGCAGACGAGCGTTACGACACGAAATGATATTAATATCTTCCTCTGACTCTAAATCTCTATTCGCCCTCTCAAGCTTCATTTCCAAATGTGACCAGCTCTTTCAAGCCAAGCCTATTTGTTCCTCAATTTCTGTCGAGGTACGATGGAAGGAAAAGCTTGGGCTGAGCTTGCTCTTCTGTCACTTTTCCAAAGGCTCTTTTAAGCAGGTGGTCCTGAGCTCTTCCGCCTGAGCTAGTCTTCCTCCTCTTCATCATCAAACTCACCCAATGAGCTCTTCAATTCTTTCTTGTGCCTTGTTGCCCCTCTTTCTACCTTCATGTGGCCTTTGGTACCTCTTGAACAGCCTTGTGCACATTTCATCATTGTTTTTCAATCTCCAAAAAGTGGTTGAAATTCCTTGCCTTTGAAGATCTTGCTCTAATGCCTCCATTTCCCTTCCTTATGGATTAAGAGATTTTCTGAGAAGGCGGGCTTGTTGTCACTATCATCGCTTTGGATGAGGATAATAACTAATTCACCTCGTACTTTGTGTCAGTTTTGGCTACCTTTTGAAAGCCAATCGGCGCTTTTCTCCCTTGGCATGCTAGAAGGTGTCTTTTTGGGCAATTTCCTCTTTCAGGGCAATCTTTATCCTTTATTAAGGTGGCAGCCTTGGCTGCTGTTCTTCATCAATATCTTCGCTCCAATTTGTGGCTCAAGGGTGTTTCAATTTTCACCATGTGCTGATAACATCTTGCATGTGGCTATCATCATCATTCTTTGTTCATCGAACGTATGACTAACATTCATCGCGGGCTGTTTGTCCTTCCGCCTCTATTCGTGTTTGTCCCTCGATTTTATATCCTTTCCTTTGTCACTATATGTGCTGTCCCTCGTAGCGAAATGCTGTCGCCATCCTCCCTCTGCCCAGCCCCCTCATCTGTAATCTCTGCCGGTCTACTACCCTCTCCCTTCTCCTGACCGCTGTCCGGCGGTCGTGCCGACCTCTAGGAGTGAGCCTCTTGGACAAGGTATCGGGGCGATGGATGAAGCTCGATGGGAGACACATGAACGGAAGGAACAATAAGTACGGATGGGCGATGAATAAATCCCATGGAACCTCTTTCTTCTCTAGGCTGGTATGGAAGATAATCTTGATCGAAGAATGATGAAAAGAAGGTTGCGAGGTGGGGCCTTCTTTTGAGCAGGTAGATGCCATTTTCTCATATGCAGATGAAAATAAGGGAGGTCAGTTGCCTACTTCTGAGCAAAATGCATCAATAAACGGACATGGTAGGCATAAATTCGATTAAACCTCCTTATAAAAATGTGAAATATTTCATTATAGCTTTCATCGGTGGAGCATAATTTGTCGAGGAAATGTGAAAAAGGAAAATAACGTTATTTGACCTCCTATGTTAGAACTTGATGAGAAAAGGTTTGCATAATCCTCTAAGTCCGAATCTGACTTGTTCCAAACCATTTTTACTTAAAGTACGGGATCTTGGTGGCCTTGGACACATACCTTGGAAAATTTTGAAATCGAGACTAACCGCCGAAGTGTTTTTCTTTGAATCTCGGGGGTGCACAAGTGTGTTAATGGCGAAAAACTCTTGACTTCTTCTGTCTTACGGTAGAAATCACGGTGATAACCATGGAAGTTGAAAAAGTACATATGGATGAGCATTAATCTCTTCTGTGAGATGGGCTCATGTCTCTTATGTGGGCTTGGCTCTCTTTGTCTTTGTGGAGGGCATTCGGCTGAAAATGCTTTGGAAAAGGTAAAATACCTTTCTTGTGTGTAAAATGTCTGTTGGGTCAAGTTTGTGTCACTTTCTTGCTTTGACGGATGGTACTTGTGGGTTGGAAGGCTTGCAATCAAGTGTCTTTGTAATACACAACCTCTGTTCTCTTAAGAAAAGTCTGTTGCCTTTCAGAATATCACATCGTAGTTTCTGTAAAAATAACACGGTGAAAAGAAGAGCAAGCTGTTGTGTAAATTTCTGTACGATTTATTAAGAAATCACTTTTCTTGTGAATTTTGTTAGAGGCCAATCAACACCCTGTGTTTGTCTCAAAGACAAATCTCAATCATAAAAACCATATCTTCCGGAGGAAATGGTCTTCTACTTTGAAAATATCACAATCGACAACTCTTCAATATGATATAATATAGTGGAAATAAAGACGGACGTGAGTGGGATGTGCTATGCAATGTCAAAGAGTCTCTGCTTGGTAATTTTGGAAGTTAACAATATGTCTTTGTCCTTTCCCCTGTACTGCCCACCAGTCGTTTCAGCCAATTAACCACCCACATGTATAAGTGTGCAATCAGTCATGATCTTGCATCTGTGTAACCACCATAAATATGTTTTGAAACCCGGTCAATACAGGCCAGAGAAAAAATAAGCGAGAGTTTAGAAGACTACAAAAGTTTTTAAGCTGACGGCAATAAGACTTCTTTTCAAAAATATCAAAAAGTTCCTCATGAATGAAACCCTCTTGGTTGTATTGCGGCCTGCTGCTTGGATGGATAGCAACTTGTCGAATAGACTTTAAACAACACGGTCGACCAACACGGTGAATCTTTTGTCCCTTTATCAGGTAGTGTGAGCAAACTTCCTCGGAGCTTCTGGCTTCTAGCTCCTGTATTAAGAACCCCTTCTCCCACTAATTTCTTTGTTCTCTCTGCGCATGTCACTTTATTTAAACACAAACATGCTCATTAAGTTCAATCACAATTGTGAGCATATAGGAAAATTCACGATTAAAACGGAAGTGTGATTTTTAGTAAAGCTCAGCTTAGCGGTGAGAGAGATTCTTTTTAATAATCAAGGGCCTTTTCAATGTGGAATATCGGTCATCCTTGGAGAAAACCTTTATGTTTTCTGAAAATCCACTTAGCAGTAAGGTTTTGATGGACAAAATCGGTCACGGAAGTTTCGAGAGAATAATGTTTCGGTGGTGGAAGTAGGTCAATCAATTTTATTTCCTTTGTGATGAAAGACTTCTTTTAAACGCGCCACTAATGCAACATGGAAAATTCCTCCACACTTTGGAAAACCGAGTTTTTTAAATGTCTATGAAAACCAACAAACTACGGTCGAGTTTGGAAATTTCGTAAATTTGGATGAAATTTCAAAATACCTCTTGAAATCGACTGAAGCAACGGAAAGCTTGGAGCGGCTACGGAGATCTTCAAACACTGCGCGCTCACTGAGATAGAACGTCGCACGCAAAAAACGCCACCCGGGTGGCACTGTCGGGTCGGTGGCCAGGGGCGGTCGGGTCACACCGTGTGCGGGCGGCGCGCGCGCGCCTGCGAGGGGCGTGTCGCGTAACACTAACCGTCGGTGTAAACACGCTCCCGAGGGGCGCGTGGGGTTTCCGGTGCCCCGTACGCGCGGCGTTTAACGGTGTAAAAAATCTGGATCGACCCGATTTAGCGACAATGCGGGGAGGCATGGAACTTTGTTTTTCAGTTTGAAAATGATAAAAAAGTCACCCTCGACCTTCTTGTATGTCATTCTAAAACCTTAGCGGTCACTTGGTCTTTAAATGTAAAGTGAAAATTTTGTTTGGCCTTACTATGAAATTTTCACAGATCTTTTTAAATCCTTTTAAATGGCTAAGTTGCATTTCATATACGCGTTGAGTTTTCCACATAGGACCATGTCAATCACGGAGTAACCTACTTTATAGAAAACAAAAATAAACCACGCAAAGGCAAAAACTCTTGTTTTATGCATGATGTTTGAAAGTGATTTCCGGCTTTGTTCTTTGGGTAGGCGGCTCTTGAGCTTCAAATTTTTTGACAAAATAACTCAATAACTACATCATCTACTTCGCTGTTTTTAAAGATGCGGTAATACTTATGATGTAAAACAACCCATCTTTAACAACTGTCGAAGGTACTTAAATGTTTTGGTTTTGTTCGAAGGATAGGAGCTTGTTTTGTCAACTTGTTTTAGCGGGTCCTCGATCTTTGATAGCTTCTCCAGAGCCTTTATCTACGGCGGGGGCCGAGTTCTTTGACATAATTTGGATTTGGTTATGGTTTCTCGATTTGGCCACCCATTTTTTAAAAATAATTTTTGCTGTGGGTACATTATCTATGATATGTCTATCCTTTAGAATAATGAGAAAACACCGTTTGTTCAAAACTCCCCCCGGCTGACAATCTGTGCGACCACTTCTTTGTTCATTTTATAAGCTGGTAACCTTATTCACAATGTGTCCGTCTTAGGAACTGATGTACCGAATAGCCTCCCATAGTTTGTAGTGTATGTGAAAGGATATTTGGTGAGCGAGGGCAATGAAGGTTCTTTGAAGCTGGATTGCTCATTTTGATTTGATCAGTGCATTTGACCTTTTGTAATGGAGACCATTTCCAAAGCTCAACTTTGTCCTTTGTTTTACTTTTTTGGTGATATTTTAAAAGAGAAAACCACACAAGGTATGTTGAAGAGCTTTGAAAGCCATTTTTTCATTTTAAAAGAAATTTGGTGTCTTCTTCTAAATTTGTTTGATAATTCTTGCTTCAAGTAAATTTATGAGTTACTGCTGGTGTAAAGTGCCATCTTTTGAATTGCATGCTTTCTCACTATATTTCTATGTTTACTCAAAAGTTTCCTTTAGACTTCTTAACAATATGACGGTGAAGGTGACTATGTGGCCTCTTCCCCTAAGGGAAATTCCTTTTTAGTATCAATGCATGTATGTATTCATTATCTCCTGTCCACTATAGGTACGATTTGACGGACATTTTCATTTGAATAGGAAAACCAATACTTTTGAATCATAAACATATCTTTTACTGTGCAATAGCTTCTATTTACTTTCTTTGTGTCTTTCACGCACTTTAGGTCAATCGATTTCCAACAACCTCTTACAGTACTTTGGCCATCTTTGCTCATAAATGGAGGAGCCTTTCACCGAGCACGATGTCTGAAAGATGTATTTGATAATGCGCATGTCGGGATTTGTTTGGATTTATGATGGTAAGAAAACAACAAAAAGCTTGTCAATACGGCACCTCTGCTTTCGCCTGTGTCGGAACAACCTAGTCTAATTGTCATTGTTTTTCTGTCTTTATAGAGGTGACTAAAATGTCATCATTTGCTTTAGTTATCTCATGAAAAATTATTGGAAAGATAGTCTATTGTGACTATGGAGGTTACGCGCTTTTTGAAAAACAAACAACTTTCATACACTGTATAATGACATGTTTTGTGGAAAGCTTTCAATTTGATCTTGTGGAATGACGGTGTTTATGATACATGAATTTTACTAATGACATGCCCTTCTAAAGTTTAACAATTCATGTAGCTTGAAAACTTTAAATAGCCTCCTTTATCGGACCAAACTCTTGCTTTCCTTTGGTACATACTTGAGACTCTATCCTTGTTATGATCATCATTCACTTTTAGGAAAAACCTAGAATCTTGTTTTCTTTGTTCGGTAAACAAAAAACACCAGATTTTGCATTCACTAAGTCAATGCGGCCAGCGCCCTGCGCTTGTAGATGAATGGGCGCCCCCTGTTGTCTGCTTGTAAATAGAAGGAGGTTTGGGCCATGACAACTTACCCGGTTCTTCGGGAACGTTGGTGTCTTTCTCATCTTTGCTTGTGATCTTTGTAAGGTCTTGATGAGTGGCTCTCTTGTTTTACCCAGACATATCTCGGGCTCATGCTACATTTCGACATTTTGTTCCTCCTAGCTGTGGAATTCAAGGGTGCTACGAGATGAAACATATTTCTTTATTCTTTTAAAATCCATAAAACATTATAGAGCACTATTTGACTTGAAGTTGGGGTTTGTGCGATGCGGGACCTAGGGATATAAGTGGCGCGACTTGAATCTGTTTGTCAATTTTATTTGCGGGGTGAGTCTCAGTCATGGTTGATGTATCATGAGATGGAGGCTTTTTGACTTTTTATGATTTCCAAGGGTAAAATACCTTGGCTGCTCTATGAGATACTTTTGAAACGATTGGATTTGCCGCGCAAAAGGTGATGGGCGGACAGGAGGCAAGCTAGATAGGATGAGGATAATAGAGTTTTGATTTTGACGAAGGTGGTGAAAAGTAGAAAGGCAAAAAGTTTTAGAGGTTTCTAGATGACATATTGACATAAGGAAGTGATTTCTAGAAAACTCGGTGTGAATATAGTCATCACTAACATGTAAAAATACGATGGCTAACGGTGGCTCCATTTGAGAGGGCGGCTCCTCGTCGAGGTATCCGAAATTCAAATCTTTGGCTTTATGAAGACCGGTGCCTTATCCATTGGCGCAAAATTTTCTTCTTTTGATGTTGGTAAGAAAAGTGACGACATGGTTAACAACAATGATACTTCTCCTACCCCACTATTTTCTAACATTTTCTTCTTTGCATTTGAACTGAAGCCTTTTGACAATGTATATTTTCTTTTGCAAAATGGTCTCTATTTCTACTCTTATGTCTTTGAGTTAGGATTAAGCTGATGAAATATTATTTCTCTACCTAAAAACTAGATGTTTGTCAATATTAAGCGAGTTTGACGAGTTTTATTCTCTAATCTAAAACATGAAATTCAAAAATGATCGAGTCGAAGTTAGGGTCTGATTTGTCATGCATTTATGACATAAAAAGACAAGCTGCACACAAAATGTTATTATATGGCATAAAAGGAAACTGAACAAAGCGGGGCTAAGATGTACAATGTGTTTTTCATCCCTGCTTCTCCCTTTAGTGCTGTTGCAGGCATGTGGAACCGGAATCTCTCCCTAATCTAAGCTACCTTGGTAGTCAATCTTACACAATGTTGACTATCTTGGCACTCACTAACTTATCGGCAAATAAATTTAAACATGCTCGGCTATGATTGGGCTAGATAGTGAGCAAGAGACATTGAAGTAGTGGTGGTATTTAGACTTGCTAAACTTTACGAAAGACTATTTTGGAACATTGTTACAGCATCATTTCTCACCTTGACATGATTCGCAGTTGCTTCTGTGGATTTGTGGGCACCCATTCCTACGGACTTGGACAAAATTCACTTAAAAACGGGTGTAAAAAATCCTCCATGCGCGACTATGTCGTGCCCCTTCGCGTGTATGCGCGAGTATAATAGACTTTTCCGCGTGTACCATTTAATGATTAAAAAATATATAAAAAATCCTAATTTCGGCGGCTGGGTTGATGGTTATAAAGATGATTCAACCACCCGACATTGTGTTGTTCCAGCTATTTGAAACTGCTTGGAGGACTATAAAAAGCCCTCATGTGTGTGGCCTAAGGGAGAAGGTGTTGATATTGTACTACTGTTGGTATTCCCTATCCAAGTACGATTCCCCGTGCCTCTTTTGCGCACTGGGTTCATTACGAAACCTTGTTTCCTTGAATGCACATCCCTTTATATGTTATCTCGTATGCCGATTTAAGGAAGGAGTCTTTCGCGGGGCAGGGGCCGGAAGCGGATCGGACGACGGTGCGAGGCCTTGGGAAGGATCGGTGATCTCCTCTTGATTACTTTTGTACGTACTATTTATAATACGAAGTATCATGTTGTTCCCGAAATAAACGTGTTAATTAACATGCTTTAATGTATGAAGAATATTTGTTATGCAAGCATTCATTATGATTTATTTAATGTTTTATATGAATCTCTTTGACATAGAGTAGATATGTCTTGCTTAAACTTGTCCTTTGTGTTGGTTTCTTCTGGTATTTCAGGTTAAGGAGGAAGGACGGTTGAGAGTTTGAACTCCACGAGGATCTACTTCAAACGTAGGACCAACGGGTAAACCTCTCATTACTTGCTCTATTTCGTTTTTATGAATGTGCATGATTGTGTGAGTCTCTGTTAAGTGATACGCCCCTACTGCGTAGAGTTTGAATCGACCAACCTCTAGGGTGTTAATTCACAAAAGCAGGCGGCGACTCCATTTGAGATCACATTTTTGTGATTCTCTGTTCGGGTTGTTTCAGTTGTTTGGTAGGTTGTAACAATTTCTGTCTTTTACGGTCCGATTTGCTTTCTTGCGGTCGATGCAAGTCTTGGTATCTTTCCCGAGCTTGTACTTTTTGTTTTCATTATCTTTCTTTTATACGCTCTTTTTCTTGCACACGGTCGCGTATGCCGCGGTTTATTAGAAGGTCCGCGTGTACGCGGTTTCCCCTCATTTGAACGCGCACGCTTGTTTATAGCTATGAGGTCGCGTATACCTAGGATGATTTTGAAATTTTGAGTTGTTGGATTTTTGGTCTTCTGGGTACAGCAGGCACATGTCTGTGATCTGCTGTGTGCTTCTTTGAGTGTAGCCAGTAGTTCTAAAATCTTGTTTCTCTTTCGTTTGTCAAAAAACTGATCTTTTTGGCAAAGTGTCCTTGTTAGTGCTAACACTCCTGAGTTGAGTTCCAAGATCGCTTTACGAGTGTTCTTGTTTTGACCAACTATCGAACGAGAGAGCTTCTGCTCAGCGACTCGCTCCTATCTTTGTGTTGTGCTTTGCATTACGTTCTTCAGCACATTTTCGATTGAGTTTTCTTAAATTTCATAGGCTAGGGATTTTGTTGCAATTTTCGGAGAACTTTTCTTGCTTCTTTCTGAGTTTTGTGTTGCAACGAGTTTGCTATCTCTCTAAATTTCATTTGATTGAGTTTTTGGTCTTCCATTGTCTTTTTGATCTTCTTTATCATTGGCTTTATAAGGTTTGGGAGCATAGTTGAAGTTTGTGCTTGAAATTCGGTCTCGTTTTGGCTTGGATTGTGATAGTTGTTCTTGGTTTTGAAGCTCCATTTTATAAAACTGGCTTAAAAAAACATTTTGTTTTGCTTTTGTTTTTGCATATCAAAAACTCAAAACATTGTTTCTTGTTTTGTTTTTGTTGTTGCCTTTTCATTTCGTTTGGTTGTATCTTTTGGAGTTTTTGTGAAGTTTCTTGCTTCTAGTTTCCAGCTTGATTTGAGAGAGGTTGTCTTTTGATTTCTTCTTCTTCTTGTTGAGTATTTTGGTGTCTTATATTAAGAGTTCTTGTTTTCAAGAATTGGCTTTACGAATGACAAAAGATGAGCTATTTGAAAAAGGAGCCTTTTTGAAATTTCTGCTTGTTTCAAGAGACATTATGCATCTTAAAATTTACATGCTTGTAGTCGTTTGCATTCGTACATTGATGAATCATTTGGTCGCTTCTTGGTTTTTGTGAGTGTGAGTTTGTAATTCGAAAAGAAAAAATACATTTTTAGTCTCGTAGAACTTATATAGAAATTGCTCTTCATCGAAAGACAAGAAGCGCATGTGCATGTAGTCGAGGTTTATTAATTTCTTTTGCGTCGAACATCATTGGTTTCAACTCCATATCCTTTTGACTTAATACAATGACGTGACCCTTAAAATAGCGATTTAATCTAAAATCAACTAGCAAGTTTTGTTAAGTGTCGATGCCACCAACTAGCTAGGTTGTAGGGCCTTGGAATGAGTGGTGGAGGTTAACTCTCCAAGGCCGCTCAAACAAACATGAAGTTGATTAGTTGAGCGAGTCCAACTCCGTGAGGTGGTGGGAAGCTCTCATCGAGAGTCAGCGCGAGGAAGTGAAGGTTAAGAGAGGGATACCCCCTGCGGGTTCGTTTGAATCCCTAACCTCGGGGCCGTTCCGCCCGACACGATACGGATTGGTGTCCCGTAGTTCTTGTTCTAGGTTCCACACGGTGTTGCGGGGGGGAATGCCCGTGGTACACAGGGCGGTGTGCGTCACTTTCAGCGGTGCTTGGGGGGGGGTGCCCTTGCGAAGCTTGGGTGCTTGAGCCGACGAGGGGTTTTGTCGTCGGGAGGTCGGCGTGGCTGTTTCGATACCTTCGCTGGATTTATTGCGAGCCCTAATCATCCCGGACACACAGCACCGGAAAGCCTATACTTCGCTTTCTGTATTTTGGTGTCCGATCCTCATCACCCGGAGCGGAAATACTTAAAATTTTATTTGTACTTTGTTCTCGGGGTTTGTTTTTAGTGTGTGCTCTTTGCTCCTAGCTTGCCTAGCTTTTCACTTTTCTTGGTCTAATATAATAGTACGCAAAAGTGGCTGATCGGCCGCCTCGACGTTAGGGAAGTCCCGGGGGTTGTCTCCGAGAGTACGAGAGGCCTTCTTCGAGAAGCGTAACGGGCGGTGTCGGGTGGTTTCACTGTGGGATACGTGGCCAGAAGATCCTCCACAAGGTACGAAGGTTCCGTTGCTGATTCCGGTATGGGATTGCGAGAGGAGCGTTCCGCTCACCTCGCGATGTTGTTCCTCGGGAAGAAAGATTTTCAGATAGAATATACTGTGAGCACGCAGCTACGGGTCCCATCTCCCTCTTCCTCTTGGTCTCATCCGTTTGTTATTCGATGCGATTTGGACCGAGGTACGAGAGACCGCCGGATCTTCCATGTCTTTCTTGTCTTTCGATGGCCGGGCGGGAGACGCGGCTTCTCCCCGGCGGGTGCGCGGGCATTGGACCCCTGCTTCGCAAGGGCGGGGGGGGCACTCTTGCTCTATGAAGTGCTTCTAGGCACAACAGGCTGGCTGCGGGTTCACCCAAGCATGTACTTCTCAATACGGTCCCTTCGTTTCGGGGATGTCCATTGCGGGAAATCCCTCTTTTTCCTTTACGCAGAGGTGTGGATCTCCTTGTATTAACATGGCTGGTGGAATCGACTTCGTTTCGAGTTCCCCTTTGGGGCCAGGCATATTCCGGTCCCAATCATGTTAGGGTCATTCCTTTCGTCTCGGACCCGAGTTTCAACCCTTGAGCTCGGGGGGCAGTTCGGCCCAACACATGGGATGAGAATCCCTATGTTTGGCCGTCGAGCGAGGAGCCCGGTTCATCGCCGAGTCATCCGGTGCTTCTTTCCTGCCCGTCGAGTGTGCTCTCGGTCTTTTCCTCATCTAATCGCAGAGCCCCCTGGGGAGGCTTTCCTCTTCGGTCAGCCGCCGAACGAAGAGGAACTGGTACGGGTTTTGGTAACTCGGCGTGGGGGAGAGTTCTTCTCCGTTTTCTACGGGTCGCTAGCGACTGGTGCCTCATCGGCTCATTCTTCTTTTGAGAATATTTGAAAATCCCGCCTGTAAGGATGGGGTCTCGAAACTCCGCCTCGTTACCATTTAAACGGGTAAACTTTGGGAACTTGCTTGAGAATTAACTAATGACCGATTAGGTGTAGTCGGGGTGACATAGGATTTCCAACAAACTTCCTTCGGACATTCCTAAGTTTGAAGGTAAGAATATGACGAAGATCCGGCAGAACCATCACCACTTTCCACTGTGGTGCTGCGTCAAAACTCTGCGATCGACGACTCGATTAGATTGAGATTATTTCAACGCCCCTAGCGAATAAATAAAATGGTATATAGAGAGCTCACTTTGAGCGTTTCGCCACATTTGGAGAAGCTGGTACATCACTTTCTAACCATTTTCGATTGCACATCGAGATGTAGTGAGACCGAACTCCTAGCTAATTTTGACGAAAAAGGGATGAGGCAACTCTCCACATTACGGTCATATTCGGGGAATGGAGGAGAAGGAAGGGCTTATAAAAAGCCCATATTCCGGAGTGAGTTCCTTCTCAGAAGTGGTTTTTGAAATCGCTTCGATCGGACATTTCAAGGACCTGTATCCATCGGTGTATTCCGAGAGCGAAAGGCCATCTTTGAGGCCCCGGCGGTTAGAGTTGATCTGTTCTCGATGGGATGCTTTACAAGTGACCCCTTTGACCTCCTCGCCCAAATTGGATCTATCGAAACCCAAACACAGTCGCATGGTAGCGGACTTGTCGGATACGGTCGATGGTAGTGCATCAGTGCTTTCTCAGTGCAATACGATTGTCTTCCTGATATTGCTCATACACGAGTCGGTGTACTGCTGATTTCATCACCTTCCCACTCTTTGTCCATTAATGTTGTCCAATCTTGGTTGAAAAGGAAATCAACGGTCAGGTGGGAATAAGAAGGAACGTAATAACGAGAAGAAGGGCAAGAATGGGAAGGCAATGCAAATAAAACCAACGAGCGTGTTGGTGAGGGCCAAAAGGGAGAAAAAGAAAAGTGAAGTTTCCGTGCAAGCTTTATGCGCAGAGACCATCTCACACACCTTTGCCGAAAAGAATTCGGGATGCTCGGCGCACTGTTATCTCGACGGGGTTCTTCTAGTTCCCGGTATGCTAACAAACCCTTTTCCCCAAGGGCGACAATTAATTGCGGCGCAGACAAGGTACGGGGCTTCCTTTGGAGGTCCTGGGAAGAAATTCCATCGAATATCTTTATGATGAGTGCTCACGTAGATTTCGCTACGGAATCCCGTGATTATGGCGGAAAGTCTTGAAAGCTGAAGTTCACAGTACTGCGAGCCGCTTCATCACGAAGCCAGCTGTCGATCTATGCCTGGATGCCAAAAGCATCTTCTAAGTGGTCAACGGTCGTCAACCCCGCAAGGGCTGCCGAACTACTCGGTTGTAGAAGATGCCGCGCGGTCATGTGCTATGCTCGACTTTAGAGGTACTCCGGTCTTGTGCAGCTCGGCGCGATTGCGCGGCCCGCATTGGGGCTGTTGATCCAGAAAAATTCTCTTCTAGTACCGCACAGTATGAATAATTTTGAAGATACTTCCTCATCATGTGGCCTTCCACTGTTAAATCATCGTATCGGAAAGACTAATATCTTTCGCCTTTTGATTTGTTGGTGAGGGTGCTTCTACTTGCGTGATGTCTCTCGCGTCTTGGAAGACCACTAGGATCTCCCAAAGGCTGTTCCCATCACTTTTACTATATGCTGTTGATGGCCATTCTCCTCGACCCCATGTGGTATTGTCCCGGCTTTGCCCATGTGTTGGGGGCAAAACCGTTAACATAGGGTTGGTAGTAGATGCGGCCTTGGGCTACAACCTTCGACGGGAGCCCAGATGTATGATATGGATGCGATTGCATCCTCACTATTCGAATAGTATGTTTCCCCACGAAGGAGGATAGTTACGGTGGATCAAGCTGGTACATGTCTGTGAACCTGGATGCGCCTTGACTCATCTTTTCCTAAGTTGGATAATACTAAGGCGCTTGTCGAGAATCCCGGGAGTTGGAATGTATTCTTTACTGATGCCGGTTCTTTTGATCTTCCTCCTCCTAGGTGTTTATTAATGCTATTTCATCCTCAGGCTCATCGAAGAGAGTTCTTTCGAACTCATTTATTTCGGACCCTTGGACCTTCACCTTCTGGCCCCGCCACTTTGGAGGAAGGGGAGCAAGTGGGTGGGGATGGCATTCCCGATTCTACTGCGGTGAGATTGCATATCGGTCTGTTGTTGACAACTGTAGAATCTGATCCGGCTCCTCTTTCGTAGGAAGAGTTGGATGGTGATGTAGCTCGGCTTGGACGCTTACTTCTTCTTTTGCCCGGGGATTGTCTAGATACCACTCTTGTACGAAGAGGCCGTCACGGAAACGGCCAGCGAAACAGAGAGACCGTGGGATGACTTGTCATCGATCTTACTTCTACACGACTTGAGCGAAGTCGAAACAAGTTTCCAAGTCCTCGGTCTCTGGACTGTTCACCCAGTCTTGAGCCCCTTAGCACCGGCCTTTTGACGGTTTGTCTTTGAAGGGAACATGGTTGTGATCTGTCCTACTATCCCATTGAACATCTCCGAGAATCCCAACACGGTATCGAACGTTTTCATTGGACTTTGAATGTTCCCATGAAGAAGGTTCAAATCTGTCTGCGACTCTTCAAGGAGACGGAGATGTTTTTTGTGGTCTTGTGAGGAAATGCAGCATAGACCCATCTATTGTCCGACGCATGAGATCAAGACGTATGAAAGCACTAGCGGCCGGTCGGGCAAAAACCATCCCGGTTCGTCAGGAAGGCGGCGGCTATCAAGGCCAGAAGTTGAAAAGCTTCTTAAGGCGGGATTCATTTTCCCAGTTCCTCAAAGCCCAGATGAGTTTCAAACACGTTCCGTTGATAAAAAGCAAGGAACAATTCGAGTGTGCATCGTTCGGAAATTTGAATAAGGCGTGTCCTAAAGATAATTTTCCTTCATTGAGTCGGATTATTGATGGTGTCACCGTGTGATTTTCTCCTTCATGGACGGTTTCTCTGGTTATAATCAAATTACTATCCCATCCGGAAGATCAACATAAGACCGCATTTATTTGTCCTGAGGTACGTTTGCATATAAGAAAATGCCTTTTGGTCTTAAAAATGTTAGACTACTTTTCGATCGGGCCATGTCTTACGCCTTCCACGACATCAAGAGAAAATCATCGGGCATACTTAGATGATGCGGCTGTCATTCTCGAAAGAGGATGGATCATCCACAGTGCCTCGACAAATGTTGAGAGATGTCGTTTTATAAAATTCGTTTGAATCCGAACAGGCGGTGCGTTTTCGCCGGTAACATCCGGTGGGGTACATTTGGGATTTTATCGTGTCTAGTGAAGGATAAGGGTAGATCCCTTCAAGGTTGAAACAATAACCGGTTGCCTCCCTAGTCTTGATGCGTCGACTTGAAAGTCTCGAGGGAAGTCTAACTTTCTTCGAGTTTATAAATTAACTATCTTGAGATTACGAAGGGATATGAAATTGTTGAAGAAAGGTTCCTTTTCTTTGGGACGACTATGCTCAACGCTCATTCGATGCCTTGAAAAAGGCATTGACCTGCTGCTCCTTTCTTGAGTACGATTATAGCGGTCTTCTTTTGTATACGGCTACGAACGAAGTCTACCATTGGTATGGTTACTGGTTCGGGAGGATGATGCTGCGGTTGAGCATGTTATTTACTACTGTAGTCCGGGAGTGGTAGGACACAGGCTAGATACACCGATGTAAAAAATTAGCCTTAGCGACGGTCCATGTTTATGCATGACGACAAGCATTATATTATTCTTCGCAAAACATGTCTTGGCAGTCGCAATCATTTCAATTTGTCCTCGGCGGTAACGATGATTGGGGCCGACCTAATAGATGGATTGTCGATGTTAAAATTTGATTTAGAGTTCATGTACGCCCAAATCCAGAAGTCATTGGTCTTTGCGGAATTGATCTGGGTGCCTTGTGGGAGGAAGATGATCTATGATAGATCCTTCCGGACGAACACTTGTTTTGATCTCACAAGATCCTTGGTATGGGGATATCATCGTATGTCTCCGGTTGCGAAGTTTCCCTCTTCTTTTCGAAAGATGAGCGTAAAATGAGTACAATCACTTAGCTAAGAGTGCTCTGATTATTGGTGATGCTTTGTACGTCGAGGGATTGATTCAATCCTAATACGGCACAGCAACTTTCGAAGAGAAAACGAGGGTACATGCTCAATGATTCTCTTGATGGAGCTTGTGGGGTCATTTATCGGGGGCTTGCTACGACCCGGAAGATTTTCAACGTCTTGGCTACTTACGGCCCTCGATTTTCAATTGTGTTGAATCGGTCAAGAAGTGTCATCCTTGTCGGTGTATACTCGAAAAGGTC
This sequence comes from Pinus albicaulis, assembly GCA_034641835.2. Lineage (NCBI taxonomy): Eukaryota > Viridiplantae > Streptophyta > Pinopsida > Pinales > Pinaceae > Pinus > Pinus albicaulis. Next base: position 113,115 of record JAXQQM020080287.1, on the reverse strand, counting down.
GCGCTCCCTGTTGACTCGCTTTTTCCGATCGTTCTTTGTCCCGGGACCCTTTACAAGGCGGGTATGGTTATGCTACTTGTAACCCGCCTTGACAAAAGGTCACAAATACACCTTCCTTAAACGTAACGATGAACTACTTTCTGGTGGTCGAGGCTATGCCTACTTTTGAGAACGATGGTGAGGCTGAGCTCTTTTCTTCTTCAACCGGGGTCATCGCTCGTTTCGGTATGCCTAGAAGATTGTCATGACCATACTTGGGTCACTTTCGGGAAACAGTATGATGGTACAAATTGGCTCTTAAATTGGGTTTCGGCGAAACATTCATCTCCATATTGTCCTGCCTCGAGCCAATGGGCAAGTGGAAGCCGTGAATAAGTCCTTGAAGACAATTCTTCAATGGACGATTGATAACATGAATCCAATGGCACATTATGCTATATCTGCTACGGGCATACGGACGTCGGTTAAAACTGCAGGCGCTTTACTCCGTTTCAGTTGGTCCATGGGGTCGTCCGTATTTCCCATTGAATGCGGGAATTCCTTCCCTTAAATTAGGCCCCATTGAGCTTCTTCCTGACACTTCTAGTCGCGGAAGCGACTTCTTCATACGGAACATCGGTGAGCGACGTCGAGATGCCGCCACGTTGAACGAAGCGCATAAAACGAGTCAAAGTTCGGTACGATAGGCGGTTGACTAGGGTCTTTTGAGCGACCTTGTTTTGGTCTATGCCCGAAAAAGATGCCTTCAGGGGCGGGGAAAGTTTAAATCGATGTGGTATGGCCCCTATGTCGTCAAAGGTCCTTAAAAAGGAGCGTATACCTTGGTTGACTTCGAAGGGCAGGTTGCCGGAGCCCCGAAATGGCTCTGTTTGAAAGTATTATGCCTGAGCTTTGGCTAACATTTTGCTTTGTATATAGTAGTTTGTCTTGTACATATCTTTGTTTTGATTTTCGATTTTTGATGAGATATGGTGATGTTTTATGTTGCTTTAGCGAGTTGTTGTTGATGTCTTGAGTCATTTGGTTTCGCCAATGGTGCTAGTAAACACACCGGAACTTAACCATGACTTGGTCTTCATTATCCTTAAATTAAATTGTTGGTATCCAAGAGGGAGTCTTGCATTGGTCTGCTTCCAATAACGTAGCGAGAATACAGGTCATTCATCTACTGCGGAGGCAATATCTTTGGGTGTTGGTCGTTGGTAGTTTTCTTGGACTCCCGGTGGTGGTGTTGGAATTGAACAACACTTATCGGGTACGGATGCCATTTTTATTACGATTGTTCTTGAGAGTACGTTTGTTACAAAGGTCATTTCAATTTTTAACATTCATTCATATTCCTCGAGAAGTGCAACAATTGGTTTCGCGACTCGATAGCTAATCAAGCTTTTAGATTGGCATATTAATCATTCAATACAATAAATTTTAATCATAAGAAACATCATACATTTGATACATTATCACATCACATCAAATATCGTTGTATATATCATCGGTATGTCAAAAAACTTTACAATTTTGGATCCATAAATGCGAAGTACAAAACTTGGGCTTCTTTTACATCATCATCGATCTCAAAATATACGGAGGTCATCTAATATGTAAAATGCGCTATCACAGGGACACCCGAGAAGTTGCGTTCCTATAGAACATGCTGACGTGGCCACGCGGCGAATAGTCACTTCGAGTCCGGGGAACTCCTACAACCGGGTCTGCGGAGCGACCGAACAAGTCCTCCCACGGCCGGAGGGATTTGGCGGTCGATTGTCAAGTTTCTCTGTACGGCCCTAGAGAGTGTCTGTCGAGAATCCGGCCCATCTCACTTTCACCTGCGGGCGCTTGTGGCCGTGCGCTGAGCCTACGGGACGAAGCTGGTCAGCATACGAAACATGATCATTTTTCATTTGTCGGTCATTATGAATCCAATCCAAAAACATGTTTGTTTTCATTTTTCATACATATTTGAAAATCCAAAAAAATCATATAAGTTAAAATTTTTGAAAAAACTTAAGAAGCTGTCATCTTGCACCGAGGTGGAATTACTAGTCTCCAGATCTCATAAAATCCATCCCACCGGCACCGGGATAGTCGTCTGCGATGATACATTCTCTCCACCACAGAAGAACTCATCGTCCCGGTGAATTCGGGGTACCTCGCTGCCCCCCGGTCTCTTCATCATATACCTTGCTTGTAGGCGATTCTTGGAGTCTGAAATTTCTTTGATAGTCAAGATGACTTTGGGTCTCAAAGTTTCCAGAGACTCTCTCGAAGAAGAATGTTGTCAAAATGGTTCCATAGCCAAAGTGTTTTGTTTTTGTTTGGCGAATAGGTGCGATTTGTTGTTTCATCGTACCCATGTGATGGTGCACCAATCATACACATGAATTAAGCACTCTACGATACTATGCTCATGTCGTCTGGATGCTGATGTGGTATTGAGATCCGCACTCTGTGGGTGGTGAATAGGAGGATATTTATGTATGATACTGATATCTCGGTTGCAATCTGTGTGCCAACTTTCTTGGAATTATCTCGCAATATATTTGGACATAGTCTTCCACGGTCAACCCTCCCGAGGGCTTTCCGTGCAAGTCCCGCGGGTCTCCCCCTCCTGGAGAGTCCGGTGATGAAGTATATATACTTCCACTTCTGTACGTAGTGGCATCTGATCGAGCGTCGACAATCTCGGTACGGATTTCCCCGATGATTTGACATTTCAAGCAATGGCACATTACTTTTCATGTTGGGCATTTTGAAAAATTTGAACAATCCCCGCAGTTTGAGAGGACATTTTTGTCTTGCGATCTGCCGTGACCTCTTGGTCTATTGCGCTGTACGTTCCTCAAGAGATAGTCATCTGTGAAAAATTTCATAAGAATTTGCATTAGAAACTCTTTTTGGGTTACGGACACGCATACGCGACTTTCTGTGCACGGTCGCGTGTCACGCTTCACTTCAGTGAACCGCGTGTACGGATATTTGTTTTTAAGAAAGTTTCTGGAAAAGAATTCACTTAATTTTAATTTTCAAACGGACAAAATAGACAACGGATGATTAAGGAGCCTACGAAGTTTCGGCCCCGAATTCCGACGGTCGGTTGTTCACAGTTTGATGAAACAAGTTTTAGCTCCGAGCTCTTTTTGATAAGCTATGCAATAATGAACCAATTGAGAAGGTAATTTGTGTGTTTATGGCTAGAAGTGAAAATTTTCGCAAAAATTTCTTTATGCTTATTTTTAAATCCTGTCATGTCTTTATTGTAACTCGATTGCTTGGAAATTGAGTTTGAGCATATTTTCGGTACATTTTGACGATTTTGAGATTTTTCTAGGTTTTGCAGTCCATGATTTAGGACTCTTCCACGGCAGGTATATGATCTTCAACGGCATATAGGTTGGGGAATCACTTTCCGGCTGCATCTTGCATTCTGGCCTCCACATCTTGATCACTTGTCTTGGTCGATCCCATCGGTCATGAGTATTATACCCATTTCACTCGCCGATTTTTAATCATGACTTGATGGTAGAACACTTCTCCTTTACATGGGCTTCCTAGTTAGTTTTCCTCGCTATCCTTGTTGCTGTCTTATGCTATGTAGGCTCGGGAGTCTCTTCCGTCCCGCCATGTCTTGTGTTGAAGCTTCATTCTTCTCCTTCATCACTTATCATTTTTACGCTTATACCCTAGAGCTCACTGATGTCGTTAAGTTGTATTCACACGTGCATATTGGCTGTTCGCTTTATCCTGGCCTTTAGCCGGCTTCATTTAAGACTCGATGTTTAAGCCAACTTTTGACCTTGACTTTCATACAGACAACATTGCATGCCCTTAGCTATCACGACTTGACACCTTTGTGCCCATGGATGGAACGTTCCTGCGGGTATCCTTTGACCCGATTTTTCGCCACCTTGCATTGAGCATAGGGATTGTTCCAATCCCGGGAACTGGTGCATACACTTTCTTGATACTCGTTCTATCCATTGTACCATATGTTCTTTGTTCTTTCGAGGCTTATTGTGAAAAAGACAAAAAAATCAAGTATAACAAAAAGAGCGAACGGAATGTATCTTGGTTATTTGATGGCGAGTACAAAAGTCGATTTGTCGCCCTTGAACAAAGCACATATACTTATGTATATTTTCGTTCATTTGGGATGGTTCTAGTTTCGCTGGTTCCCAGCCTTTTACCATATTTCACTTGTCGGTTCTCTTTGAGTTGGTTATCTCTTCCAATCATGTATGGAGAGTTGTTTGCCTACGCGAACAGGACTTATACGGTGTCACTTTTCTTGCTGCATTATACGGTCGTGCTTTTGTTCAAGGGAAGTCCTTTAACGATCGGCCATTACACGGTGTCTGCAACTCATTATTCGGTCGGCCTTCCCGGTCTTGTCGATGTCATGTTACATCATCGGATGTTTGATCTTACCTTTCATCTTACGGTTGAGAAGGTCCCCATTGACTTCTTGCCGGCGGGTTTGTCTCTTATCGACTACGACACATTGCTGCGAGAGCAAGCCTGGAAACCGCACATGAGCTATTTCCATCATTGATAGGTGACCTCGTGCTCGACGTTTGATCATCATCTCGCGAGTCTTTTGGTAGGTGGTTTCCCCCATGTTCGCGTCAACACACATTATCTTACTTGGGATTAAGTACGATGCAGATTTCCATTTGACCCTATCGGTGGATTTCCGCCTGCGTATCGGCTTTCATTGTTGGTTGGTTCGAGAGGTTTCTTGGTGCGCTAGCTTCATCTTGTGCACATCGGAAACGTACTTCGGTTTTGGTTCCCATCCTCTCCTTCGTCAAATTCCTTCCAAATCTTGCTTTCTATGCCGAGTTACCCACTACTTGTTCGGAACGTGTGGGGATGCCTTAATACCTTCCTTCAATGAGATCTTTTCCCGCCGACTCCGACCTTCACTGCGGGAACAAGATCTGGAAGTCTTTGTCGGTACCTTGGGGTTTGCGGTCATCGGTGGTAGACTCTTCTCTATCGACGATTGATTCATCATTGCCTCTGATTGGTAGATTCTTTCAAGTGTTCGACTTCAACTCATTCATTAGCACTTGTCGGTTATCATGAGGCACCTTGACACTCATTATCATTATCGGTAGGTTGTCTCGCGTTGGTTAACGGGAAACATCATTTCTGATAATCCAACGATTTCTCACATGGTAAACTTCAGCTCATTTATTCCCGGTGTGTATAATTGTGCCGTTGTGATCGGTGAAGACCTCGGGTAGTATCGACGTTCTCGGTTCACTGTGACGATTGTGGGTTTACCGGTGTTGCCGTCCACATATATGTTGCGGTTCGGCCAGCGGCATCTTATATGTTGATCCCCGAGGTTGCGTGATTGTCTCGTTTGATCGCCTCTTATGATCCCGTGTGGAGATTCGATTCTTATTTGATGGGACCTCGGTTACGCTATCTTTGATCAGCTTCCTATGTATGTGATACTTGGACATTGATTAGGACTTGGCTTCAGGCCTGCTCGGATGATTCACTATGTACATTCGAGTTCGATTACTACTTGTATACATGTTGGATCTATTCGGTCTTTCTATATATGCCGGTGTATTTGGCTGAGCATGGGTATGCTCGCCTAGAAGCATGGAGTTGACTCTCTTCAGTTCTTTCATTGGTTTGGCGGTACGTTTGAAATACGGTGAAAGTCCTCTCTTGTCCTTGCGAAGTTCTTTATGTGCATAATACATTTCGGCCATCATGTACCCCTTCGGCCTCATATATTAGGGGCATGTTATGGCATCATTTCTCACCTTGTTGTGATTCATGATTGCTTCTGTGGCTTTATGGGCACCCATTCCTACGAGACTTGGACAAATTCACTTAAAAACGATGTAAAATCCTCATACGCGACTGTACGTGTTTTCATGTATACGCGGAAATGCTGATGAACTTTTCGCGTATGCCATTTTAATGATAATTAAAAAATATATAAAAATCCTAATTTCGTGACTGAGTTGATGGTTATAGGGTAGTTCAACCACCCAGTCGTGTGCTTATTTCCAGCTAACTGAAACTACTTAGAGGGACTATAAAAAGCCCTCATGTGTATGGCCTAGGGAGAGAAATTATTGATATTATATAAATTTGGTATTCCATATCCAAGTACGATTCACAGTATCTGCACTTTCCCGATTCATTACGAAGCCTTGTTTCCTTGAGATACACATCCTTTATATGTTATCTAAGCCTTTTGATTTGGAAGGAGTCTTAGCGAGGCAAGGGGCACGGACGGATCCGAGGACGACGAAATGTGAAGGCCTTGGAATCGAGTGGTGATCTCTCCTCTTAAGTTGCTTTTGTGGTACTATTTATAATACGGTATCATCTTTGTTCCCGAAATAAACATGTTCGTGTATGCTTTAATGTGTGAAGAATATTTGTTATACAAGCATTCATTGCTGGTTGTTAATATTTTATATGAATCTCCTTTGACACATAGAGTAGATATGTCTTGTTACAACTTGTCCTTTGTGCAGTTTCTTCTTGTATTCGAGTTAAGGAGGAAGGACGGTTGCGGGGGGTTTGAACTCCCATGAGGATCTACTTCAAACGTAGGACCAACGGAAGTAAACCTCTCATTGCTCTATTTCGTTTTTATGAATGTGCATGATTGTGTGGTCTCTTATTAGTAAATGCGCCCCTGCGTGGAGGTTGAATCCTTAACCTCTGGGGTGCCAGTCCCAGAAACAAACATAGGGCCCTTGTTCTATCTTCACTTGCTCTCTTTTCATTTCTGTTTGTGACTTTTCTATATTTTTTTAATATTTCAACAATGGTATGTACAATGAATAAAAGTGTTCAGGACTCAAAAATCTTAGAAATGACGGAAATTTAAACATCTGTCTCGTAAGGATATCCTCACCCTTGGCCATATCTTTGAAAAGAAAAATTTGGAAATTTTCTCTCTCTAACATAATAAAGGTTATTGCAAGAATCTCTAAATGGGTATCTTCCTTTGTGCCTCTGCAGATATACGATTTCCTCCTTTCCTTACTATATGCTTTCCTCAAGTAATGCCGTATTCTTGGTCATTCTTAAAATAGATAATGACATCATCAAGGTATGCACGGATACGAAGTTAAAGCGGGTATGGCACTGTGAACGGTTCCGACATTGGGTGGTTTGCAATTTTGAACCGGAAATCAGATCTACTTCACTGTAAACTTGAAAAAAATCTTTAAAATTTATCACATATGAAATTTTATGACCATGACTGAAACATCATCTTGCAAACACTTTACGATTAAAAAGCACCTTTAATTGATAAATGTGGTTTTGAGTAGAAAAAACATAATCTACTAATGTAGGGATATGCGGTATTGTTCCTAAAATAAAGCAGACTCTATGACCATTGTTTTATCACTGATTATTTCATTTGTTTGATTGTTTTGTTTTCTCTTGTATTTGTTACTTTGAGGGAAAGGTAGTGACACGATAATTTCCCTTGCTTTTACGCAAAGTTGGTATTACGCATGAGATTTCTGATTTTGGCATTTCTAAGTTCTTCATGAAAAGACGAATATGAGATAATTTAGGTAGTTCGGTATGCTAGGATTGCAACTATCATTCTTGCTCATAAGAAGTTTATACGCATTTTCTCAAGATGTTGAAATTTCTTTGAAGTTATAGTAAAAGTTTCATTTGCGATGGAAATTCCGCAGTGGTAAATCTTTGAGGTATGGTAGAAAAATTAAACTCCCTTGTTCCCGGGTTCCAAATAGGTTTATGATGTGTAGGTCTTCTAGAAAGCCCATGGGAAGGAAGTTTCCTGATCCTTCTTGGTGTTTGACTATAACTAGAGAAATTTGCTTGATAGTACATAAGAGTTTGTGCTTCTTGTTGTAATCCTACTTGAAAGAGCTTTCTTTTCTCAAGACCTAAACATTCATGATCATGGTAGTTTGAGTGTCTAGTTCATCATAAGTGGGGACGGTGATGTGGTGGATCTAAGTCTACATTAGTTTCCTACTGACTCTTTGTCCATGTTTTCATCAATATGCATAATGAAAAGAGGTTAGGGTCGGAACGCAAGGAACATTGGGCGTTGTACGGCCCCTGTCTTGGCTGCCTAATCATATATTTCATGTGTGATTAACGGTGAAATCAATACAGTACGTGGGCTGCAAGGAATGGTGGCATATGACATGTCAGGTTGGATATTCCTTGGAGTTTGGCTCCCAAAGATACCGGATAGAAGCATCCGTGTTTGGGAGGGAATGTCACTACTACTGTATCCATGATTAGATGTTTTACTTTGAGTATTTGGGCAGACTAAACAAATTTCTTTGATCAGAGCGAGGCATTGGACTCTGCTTGAATCAAATGAATACAAGTCTTTGTATAGTCTTGGCAGTTTAAGCCTAATCTTTCCCATTACTACCTTGGCCTCTTAATTCTCTGGTAGCAGGAGTCTACTTGTGGCATTGTGGAGATTTGGTCATGAATCTTTGGGAGCTAATGTAAAATGGAAGAGTAGCTCCCTCTTGGAATTTTCCCTCTACCTTTGGACCAAACAATACTTCCAGGAGTATGTGATGGAATTAACGAGTGTTTGCATCTATTCTAGATTTAAGACTTTTAGTACTTGAAGTTGGAGATTTTGGGCAATGAGTTCGGTAAGAGGCATGGTGATCTTGATCTTGACGATTTGGCAACCCAAAGCTAAAGAAGCGGTGGGAAGTTTAGATATGTTTGTTTCAGATTTTTAATGGCCTCTACTATGTTACGAGTTTGTTGACCTTGTTCCGGGATTTTGTTTGTCAAATTTGCTCGGTGACCTTGGTAGAAGTACCCGAGTCTGCGAGAGAGGCCTAGCTTGGGTAACTTTAGCTTTGTTTGATGGGATTTTCTCAATCTTAACATTGTCACTACTTGATGCTTTCTTGAGATGGTATACGAGGCTTTAGCGATGTACGAGTTACACTTTCTTGGCATTATCTTGGTTTCTTTAGCCCTAAGGTCATATTTCACATGAGCTTCTATAATGGCAATCCCCAATCTGGCAGGGTGTAGGGATCTTCATAGTTGGTCTCGTACGATCGAGAGAAAAGAAAGCTTGTTCTTCTTCTGTGAATGCCCTCACTCTCATTTATCGAGATCTATAAGGTTTGGTATTCATGAAGGTTATTGTATCCACCATCATCCTCTTCCACATAGTTTTCATTGAATGGTGGTCTAATCTGTTGGTCATTTTCTCTTGTTGTTTTGGGGATTTGTTACTCCTAAAGTTTTGGTTTCGGTTTACCATTTGGAGGATTGGCTGGTTGTCCCTAATAGGCGCCTTTTCATTTATCTTTTAGACATTTTGGCCATGGGTTTGACTACAGTCCTTGTTCTGAGATCTAGGAAAGTGATGAAAGTGAGGCCCTCATCTTTATGAAGTGACACCTCTCTTTTCTGATCTAGTCCTAGCTCTTTTTTCGATAACAAGTTGGCATGCAGCACACGCTGTTGTTGCTGCATTTCCTCCTAGGTAGGGGATCCTTGTCTCTCGGATAAATGTCGTATGGGATAAAACCATAGAAATTTTCCAAGGCTAGACAGTGGAGGTTTGAAATGAGGTGGAAGGTTATGTCTGCTTTCATCGAACCTAGTACGGTAAGCTTGCACACTTTCCCCCATTTTCATACTAGGTTGTTGTATTCGGCGAGTTTAAGATGAGTTTCTTGGTTCCCACCTATTTCAAAACTTAAATTGTGATTGCGGATGTCATGGATACATTTTGAGGCTAGCTTTTATCTCAGCGAATAATCTTGTCTTGTACCTCTAGGGTATTCATAAGCATCAGTCATCCTACTTATATGCTGTTGAGGTGTAGTGGTGTCTTCTCCAGTAAAGTGTGGGATTTTGTCTTGATATTTGTTTGGGAGAGGAGCTAAAGGCGGTGGCAACACCAAAGGTGCGTACCAGGCTGCCATGACTGGAGCTAATGGGTGATGTACAAGATGAGGACTAGTAGGCTGAAATGAAGTGGTTTGAGCAGTGGTGGTTTGACCAGGTGTGGCGGATGAACTTGGACTAGTGATCTGGTTTTGAGCAGATCTAGGGTGATAGGAGCCAAATTGATAGAGAAGCTGGAAATCAGGAGGAGTGGTGGGTGAAGCTTCTCTAATAGGACTCTGTGGTGGGTCTAGGGGTTCAAGATCGTCAAAGTTTATCTTACTATATGATTTGCTTCTGGGAAGAGTTTGTGATGACTCTAATTCAAAAGGTGAATCTAGTAGGATAGTGCGATGTTTAGGTACAGATCTTGCTCTACGGATGGATCTACCAGTAGCTAGATGGTCAGTTTCGGAAGCTTGCCACAGAATCTTCTCTGGGTCATCTACTATGATAGGGGGATTTGGGTCTGGATGGGATCTGGTGTTGATTCTTCATGAAGCCAGATTTCAGATCCAGAGTTTAGAGAGAATGGTATTGGTGAATGTTCTGGATGAATGGTTTTTCTAAAGTTTTACTAAGGTGAAGGATGGTCAAAATAAAAGGGATGGATTAGTGGAGTCGCCAGGTGGAAATGGGTTGTTTTTGTGAAGATAGCTATGGTCCACCACCAGTAACTAATCTGGGAATGTTTTTGGATTTTCTGAGTTTTAAGTGCAGCATATGGTTCAAAGTATCCTAGATTTGTTTCAACACTTCGCTAGGGTGATGAGAACAACAAGATTTTACTTCAAATGGATCTATGGACTGCTTGCTTGTTTATGGTATCTAAAGGACCAAAAAGTCTATGAGAGTTTGCTAGACTATCAAGTACTCAGTGTCCCACCATCTCCCGCTATGTTAGTGAGTGATGGGATGGCAAAATCATATGGTATTCTAAAATTTAGCAAGGTAGTAAGGCCTACTGGAGGCTAGTGGAGTCGCCAGGTGGATTTTTAGTTGTTTTGAGGTATATTTGTATGGTCCACCACCAATACTATCAAAAACCAATCTAAGGGAGTATTTTGGGGTTTTTTGAGTTTTATGTAGTCCTGAGGTTTGGAAGAGTTTCCTATAACTGACTCATCATTTTGCTAGGATGGTGAGACAACCAGATTCTACTCTTCTAAGTTTGACTGAGATTTTGAGAGTTCCTAAGGGATACCTAGGATGTTTTGAGTCAAGGTCCCACCGTGATCGCCATTATGTTAGGGTCCCGTGATTTGGCCGATTGGCTAGCCAAATGACGATGTAACATCAAACCAAGCTTTGGAGCCCAAGGACCTAGCCTTCCTGGACTCAGAGAGGGCTCTCTCTATATGTGTAAAAGATGTCGGTGTGTTTACTTGCGGTGTTCCGATATTAGGCTAGTTATGAAGTGTGTTTTTGGTTTTTTTAGTTTTTAAGTTTGTGAGGGATAAAACTGATCAAATACATAAACTGGATAACAAGATGTAGATAAATTGGGCTATGGGGTCAAACAGGTCAAGGAAGCTATGAGGTCATGATGTAAGGCTGCTGTAGGGCCGATTTGATTCACAGTAGAAGGGATCTTGGGGCAAAATGGGTTAAATGGACAACAATTTGGTGAAAGACAAGGGATTTCAAGTGTAACTAGTTTATAGAAGACATAAACATGTTATAGCAAGCCATTAATCATGCTAAATGCAACTATGAGCTAATTAAAACATAGAAATCAAACATTCCAGCCATACATAGAGGTATAAGACCCTCTAACTTCGGGAAATGGCTATCAGCTTTGGGGAAAACACATGAGACAAACTAACAACTCATAAACTACGCCGGAACGCCTAAACATAGTCTCTAAGTCATTGGGCACTTTGACAAACAAGATTTCATAGTTTTAGGCAAAGGGCTAGATCGGGACTAGGCCTCCTTGGTTCAACAAGATGATCAACTAATCAGTCAAAGAGAAAGTTTTATGGACAGAACTATGGACAGCTTTATAGGTAGGTAGGGCACACCATACATCCTACTCAACATGCATAGAATTTGTAAATAAAACTAGCAAACAGTACCTTAAGTTACTAAAGAGCAGTTAAGAATTCTTTAGTATAACTAAGGAAGAAGAAAACATCAAGCTATGAAGATTCAGGAATTTTGAGGTGCCTCCATAGGCATATCTCAAAATCAATCTCTACTGATCTATAGCAGCAAGAAGCATGTATTATGAATGAAAACTAGAAGACAAAAACATAGCAAGAAACACTATACCATTCTACCATGTCATGGAATCCATCACCAATCCTTCATCACTCCTCAAAAGCATCCAAGAGGCAGTCCAAAAATCATAACACAAGTGTATTCATCAAAGCTCATATGACCAATGTATTAATTCTTCTCTCAAGTTCAGCCCCTGATTTACAATGAAACCCATGGAATAAATAGGCTTGAGGGAGGAAAACCTCATGGAGCAACTAGCTATCCCATTGGCCAAGTCAAAATATCTAAACTTGTCCTTGAGGCTTTGAAAAGCCCAAGGCACAAAATATCCCATAAAATATCTAAAAAACTGCTAAAAACGGAAATTATATTGACTTTACATCATTTCCCAATGATAAAAATAGCTTAACGCACATTTGGGAAAAGCAGATTTTTGAAGTTCAAAAATTACAAAAATACTTCATATTTATGCCTGAAAAAGGCCCCCTGACTTGCTGGATGCAATAGGAAGCCTTCCCGATGTCGAAATGAGGCTCATGAGGGCTTGCTGGAAAGCTCTATGTGTCTACTTTCCGGAGCAACTGGAACCAACTCAATCTGAGGTCCGGAAGTCATCCAAAACTGTACCTGTGTGCAAAAACCCAGAAAATAGCAGACTGCTGATATGGCGGGCAGAACGTGCAAAATGAGGTTGTTTTTCGTCAATTTGAGGGGGCGAATGATCTCTAAATGTCCGGAAAATCGCTGGAGACCTGCTCATAAAAATATAGCATCTATCGGTGTCATCCTACTCCCTTGACAATTCCTCAAACTGAAATGGCGAATTTATGAGTTTTTGGCCAAAAACCCAAAAAATGCCAAAAAACAAAAAGTTGTCGAACAAGGCCCAAAATTGGCATGCATGACCCTCAAGGGTCCATAGAAACATGCTCCGAAGCTGAGGCCAAAATATCAAGGGCTGATATGCTTTTCCCTTCCTTCCGTGCTAGGCGCTTCCCCTTCAACTTCTTCAATTTCTCTTGTGCTACCTTTAATTTTCGCCTGGCAAACTGATTTAGCTTCTGAAAGTGAAGAGTCCTCTTTCTTTGTAGCTCAAGATCCCTGTTCGCCCTCTCAAGCTTCAATTCCAAATGCTTTTTAGCTCTCTCAAGCCATGCTTCTTTGTTTTCCTCAATTTCCTGCTCAAGGAGTGCAGTGAGAGGAAAGGCTTGGAGCTGGGCTTGCTCTTCTGCTCTCTGCTTTTCCAAGGCTCTTCTAAGCTCGATGGTCCTAGGCCTCTTCCGCCTAGGCTGGTCTTCCTCCTCTTCATCATCAAACTCACCAATGAGCTCTTCAATTCTTGCTTGCGCCTTTTCTGCCTCTTTCTTATACTTAATTTCCCTTGCCTCATGAATAGCTGCATGAAACTTCATCTGTTTGTTTTCAACCTCCAAGAAGTGGTCGAAATTCCTCGCCCTTTGAAGATCTTCCTGTAATACCTCAATTTGCCCCTCTTTGTGAATGAGGAGGTTTTCAAGGAGGCGGGCCTCATTGTCACTATCATCGCTTTGGATAGGGATAATAGCTAATTCACCTCCATGCTTTGTACTTTCTCCAATTTTACTTTTGCCTTTGAAAGCTAATCTGGCGCTTTTCCTCCTTGGCATGATAGAAGATGTCTTTTTTGGCAATTTCCTCTTGCTAGGAACAATCTTGGTCACTGTTAAGGTGGCAGATTTAGCTTGCTGTTCTTCCTCAATATCTTGTCCAGTTTGTGGCTCAAAAGGTGTTTCAATTTCCTGCCCAACTTGCTGCTCCTCAACTGCTGTCTGCTGCTGTCTCTTATACTGTATATGTTGTTGTACCTCAATGTCCAACTGCTGTTGTCCCTCATCCTGTATCTGCTGCTGTTCTTCAATATCTGCCTGCTGTTGGTGTTCACTTCCCTCTCCTTCTTCCTGCTTTTCACTGCCCTCTCCTTCTTGCTGCTGACTTGTCTGCCCAGTAGTCATTCTGAGTTTTCTAGGTGTAGGCCTACTAGACAAAGGCACTGGGCGATGGACAGGCTGAGTAGGAGACACATGAACAGGAGGGACAGTGGCAAAATCTGCATGGCTGATGAATGAATCCCATGAAACCCCTTTCTTCTCTAGCTGGTGTAGGAAGATAATCTTGATCAAGGAATGATGAAAGAGAGAAGGGATTTGCTGAGGTGGAGCCTTCTTTTGGACGGTAGATGCCATTTTCTCTATGCTCTTGGACAAAAAGTACGGAAGGTTTAGTTGCCTGCTTCTGGTAAAATGCATCAACAAGCGGACATGGTAGGCATAAATTTGATTAAACCTCCCTTCACAAGTGAAATATCTCATTATGGCTTTCATCAGTGGAGCATAACTGTCAATAAGATAGGAAACAGGGAAAATAGCAGTGATAGTTTCCCTATGTTCGGGCTTGATGAAAGGTTTATAATCCTCTAGATCAAGATGAGCTTGTTTAAACCACTTTTCACCATGATACGGGATCTTGGTAGCCTTGGATACATACCTTGGAGAAATTTTGAAATCAAGACCCGCCAATTGGAAGTGTTTGTCCTTGAATCTCAAAGCGCACAAATGTGTTAGTGGCGAAAAACTCTTGACTTCTTCTATCTTCTGGCAGAAATCAAGACAGCCTACTTCATGGAAATTGAAAAGCACGGATGGGTGAGCATTGATTTCTTCTGTGGAAATAGGCTCATATCTCTTATGTGGACCGCTCCTGTGATCCTGCTTTGGAGGCATTCTGACTTGAACAAGCTTTGGAAGAGGAAAACTGCCTTCACTGTATGTAAAATGCCCTTCTGGATTGAAACTGTGTCAATATGCTGCTTGGACAGAGAAACAATGTGAGGTGGAGGATCTGCAACAAGTGTCTTTGAATTCACAACCTCTGCTCTCTTTAAAACCAGCCTTTCACCTTTAAATGTACCTTAGCCAGGCAAAATTCTCAATAGGATATTGTATAGTAAAGAGGAGTCAAACTGCTGTGTAAGTTTCCTGTGCACAGTGTTGAGGAATCACTTCTCCTGGTGAGTTTGTCAGAGGTCAATCAACATACCTACATTTCTGTCTTCAATGTAAAAATTCAATCATCAACAACCTGTCCTTTAGAAAGTGGCCCTATTCACCCTTAGAATATCTCTGTCAACAACTCTTCAAAATGATACCATATAGTGAAAAGAAAAGGCAGACCTAGGTTAGGTGAAATATCAGTGCACAGTGTTTTAGGGAAAACACTCTTTACTTGTGAATTTAAGAGATTAACCACCACATTTATATCTCTGTCTCAATGTTAAATTCTTATCAAACAACCCTGCCCTCTAGTGTCCTGTTCACCTTTGGAAAATCTCTGTCAATAAATTTTCAGTATGAAATAATATAATGAAGAGGGGCAGATTGCTTGAAGGAGTTTGCTGTGAGGGTTGTTTTGATTACCCTATTCTTGTGAGTTTTAGAATGCCACTCAATACCTCTTACCCCTTTCCATGGTAACTTTTGCAATCAATCAAAAAAACTTTGCCCTGTATAAGTGTGTCAATAGTCCACCATTTGCATATAGGCAATCAATTCTCAGTTAAACAGTCACTGTGTTTCTGAACAAGGTAACAGAGTTTTTTGGAAAAAGCCTTAAAAGGTTTCACCAAGATCTGAAAAAGTTTCTATCTTGCAAAAAAGGCAAGACCCCATCTCAAAATAACACCTCTGGTTATGTTAGAACAGCCCTTACTTTGGATGTAAAACAACTCTAATAAACATGTAAACCCTGTTTCTTGATAACAAATTCTCCTCTGCCTTTTAGAGGCTTCTTTTTGGAATAGCAGTCAAGATTTGGTAACCAACAAACCCCCTTTAATCAAACATAGTTCTTTATAGGAAAACCTCTGCCTTTGATTGTTTTGAAGATGAAACAAATTGCTCTTAATCTCAAAACAAAGTATCTGTAGGTGTTTTTTGAATGACACAGTTAGCACTTCATCAAAATCTAACACTTCAGATCACCGTGTAGAAAGGATTGTCTTTAGCTAAAATGACAAGGTCAGAAGGTTTTGAAAGTTTTGAAAACTAGGACAAGCAACCTCGTAATTCGAATCAGCTTTGCTCTAACCCTTTCTCTCACACTGCAATTCGAAACAGTCCTTTAAACCATTCCTGTCACTTAGCAAAACTTTGAAGTCGAGGGGGGAAAATATAAAAATACCTTTAGTTTTGATGAACAATCCTTGTGCAGGGCCGGAGTAGCACAGGGGCCTTCTAAACCTGCGCGGCACTCTTTTGCAGACAGAACGCCGCGCAAAAACTAGACCCGGGTGGCCTGTCGGGTCGGCCTGTCGGGTGGTCGGGCGGCCTGTATAGGCGCGTCACGCCACTGTACAGGCGCGTCGCGCTAACAAAGGCGGCCCGTGCAAATCCTCCCCCAGGCGCGTCGCGCAGGATGGCAGGCGCGTCGCTCGGCCTCAATCGAACAGAAAAACTTCAATTTGCTCAAAAAATGCTTTGATGCTTGAAGACTGCGGGTTGTACGCTGCCTTGGTGTATTTCCTTTGACATTTTTAAAGTTACATCGACTTTCATTTAAGGGGTATTCCTTTTTGAAATGTTTTCGGCCATAGGAATTATAACTCCTTTAAAGAATGTCAATATAATTTTCAACTCCTTTTCAAAGAAAACAAACACAGTTTTTTCCTCAAAAAGTCAGAAATCTGTCTATTCGAGCATATAAGTCTGAGTGATGATTCTTGTTGATTTTGTCTTCTTGGTGATATTTCAACACCGCTATTTCAAATTTTGAAAAATAGCTCAACAATCTTCATATTGTTTCTGCCACTGTTTTCAACAACACTAGTCTCATACATGAGATAGAGTAACCCTTCCTTTAAAACAGTCAAAATAATGCTTAAACACTGTTATGTTTCTGAAGGACAGGGTTTGCCTTGTCAATGTATTTTGACAGCCTTGGTGTTTGCATTGTTCCTTCAACCATTTTCCTACTGTAAAAGCCAAGTTGCTGCATCTTTTATAGCCTGCTATGGTCTTCAAAGAGGGGCATTTTTCACTGCAATCCTCTGCTTGACAACACATTATGCCACATCTCTGTTTATTTAATACTGGAAACTTGTTTGTTTCAAACTATCCATACTGACTGTCCACGAAAACAACTTTTTGCCTATACATCAACTGGTAGACTTATTCACCTTGTCCATCTGAAAGATAAGCTTGTAAAACAAGAAAAACAGGGCTTTTTGGTACACAGTCGCCATTTTGCTTTGACCAGTGTGTTGACCCTTTTTGTAAATAGAACCATTTCATAACTAGACTATGTTCACTGTTTTACCTTCTTGGTGATTTTTAACAAGGAAAAACCATTCAGAATGCGCCAGAATCATTTGAAAATCTTGAACACCATTTCTTGAAAAGCGCTCCTTTGGACTTTTGGCATGTGATATTGGATTGTTGTTTGATCCTTTCCCTTAAGGAAACTGCCCCCTTTTGGTATCAATGGCATACCTATTCATAACATTTCCTGTCCACCATGATGTATATTTTGAAAGATATTTTCATATGAATAGGAAGAGTAATATTTTTGAATTAGAAGCATTATCTTTGACCTGTGTAATGACTTCTATATTCCTTCTTTGTATCCTTCCACTGCATCTTTCTGACTAATCAGTCTTCAACAATATCCAGGCTTTGGCCATCTGCTCATACATGGAGGAGGCTCTTCATCAGGTAAGGTATCTGAAGGTTTTTCAACAAATCTGTTTGACACAGCTTTTCTCTGGATGTGATGGTAAGTAAACCACTTGAAAAACATCAATATTAGCATCTCTACTTGCAATCATCACTGTGTTTCAGAAGAAACCCTAGCCAAAGTGACACTGTCTCCCTGCACAGCTCTGAGGGTGACTGAAATATCATCATTTGGTTTGGTCATCTCATGACAGATTACTTGACAAATAGTTTTTGTGACTATGGAGGTCAGTGCCTTTTGAAAAACCAAGAACTTTCTTTCTGCCTGTGTAATGGCATTTTGTCAGCATCTATTCCATTTGATCTTGTGGACAAACAGGCTTCTTATGATTGAAATTTTACTAATGACAGGCCTTTCTAAATTTCAACAATTCACATGACTTGAAAGCTTCAGATGACCTCCTTTGTCAGACCAGACTCCTTTTTTCCTTTGAGCTAGCATATTTCAACTCATTTCCTGTTATGATCATCATTCACATTCATAAAACCTGGAGTCTCTGTTTCATTTGTTCGGTTCAAGGAAAACCTGGATTTTTGCAATCTTCCAAGTCAATATTGGCCAGCGCCCTCTGCTTGTGGATGAGCGCTAACTACGCGTAATGAAGGGTTCTGGAACGCGACAATTTGCCGGTTCTTTGTGTGGAGGTGGTGTCTTTACTTGTGATTTTCATGCGGAAAAAAGCTGTATGTACGGATGAGTAGCTTTATATTTTGGAGACATGTCTCGAAGGCTCAAGTTGCATTTAGAAGCCATGTTGTTCCTCTAGCTTGTAAATTCAAGCATTTACTCCTGAGATGAAATTATATTTCCTGCCTTTGTAGAAACCATAGAACACTGTGAAACACCTAATAGTCAGCTTGAGATTGGGGTTTATGCAGTGCTGAGATCTAGGGGATGTGAGTGGCGCGACTTAGAGCTGTTTCTCAATTTCATTTGCAAAGTGGGAGGTCAGTCATGGTAGGTCTGTTGCAGATGGAGGCTTTTTGGCTTTTTGATGATTGCCAAGGGTAAAATGTCTTAAAGTGCCACTTCCTAACATAGGGGAGACCTTTGAAACAGATGTGGATTTTCCTTTTAAAGCTGATGGGTAGACCAGTAGGGCTGAAGCTAGGTAGGATAGTGATAATGAGGTTTTGATTTCGACATGGGCGGACTGAAAAGTAGAAGGGCGAAAAAAGTTTTAGGAGGGTTTTCTAGATGACATATTGACATAAAGAAATCAGCTTCTAGAAAACTCAGCTATAGATATAGTCATCACTAACATGTAAAAAATACTGATGGCTAACAGATGCAAACTTACAAGTCTCAAGAAATTGCATCTTGTGCTTCGCCATAACAACTCATTATGTTGATTGGGTTGAGCTGGATGTAGTATTGCTTGACATTACAGGTGTTGTGTTGGGTATTTCATATTTATATGACATAAAAGCGATCTTCCATCACCATGAGAACAAGTATCACTTGTTTAAGGATGGAAAATAGTACATTGTGAGAGCACATAAGAAGAAGCTAGAATCTTCTTTAGTCCATGCAGGGAAATTGAAAAGGCTAGTTAATGCAAGTCAAAATTTGACTTTGTTGATGGTTAAACAACAATATTTTGTACATTTTCATTTTCATGGTATTTCTGATATAAATGATGACATGTTTTATTCTGATAACAGTTCGTCTTTGAAAGAAGATGACAATATGTTGCACAAGGTACCTTTGGTGTCGATCGGTGCAGAGAACGAAGTGTCGGTGCAAAGTGGTGCAAGAGTCCATGAGATGGAAAGGCTTGCAAGAAAAGAGGGCACACAGTTCAGCAAGGGTCATTTCTGGTTTCAGAATGGAAGATTGGTATGGCGAGAAAACTTGGTCGTGATTTAGCACAAGTACATGGCTCATTCGGCAAAAATTTGCCATGTGGACAGTTGCCAAGGTGAATCTTATTTTCAGTCTTCTTTGAAGCTTGACCATTGTAGAAACAATATGTATTCTGCAAGTTATAGTTTCTATTCTGCAAAATTCAAGAATTTGCATCATGACTCAGTCAATGTTAGCAACGGTCGGTTAGTGAATTCAAGGAACAATTTATCATTTTATGAGAAGCTCAATTTGATGAAGTCAGGAAGATTTCAGTGGTTCAAAGTTGGAAGAGAGGAGAATCAGTCTCCTCATCTTCATTTTTTGTAATCAAAGAGCTTTTGTGGGTCCAAAAGCTTCCCATTTGGGAGGTGCGATCAGGTGATCATGTCCTAAGTGAAGAAAATGCTCAAAACTAGAACTGCTTAGAATTGGTTGAAACTAGTGTTGGTGTCTCGTGTTTTGATAGTTTGGCAAATCAAAAGACAAGGCAACATCAGATTAAATCTTTAGAGTTACAGGATCTAGTCCTCCTATTCTCAGAGAGGGATCTCTCAAATGTTTGTTTGCAAAGGTTTATCTTGTGTGCTTTGGGTATTGGTTTTTAGACTAGTTATTAAGTGCAGGTGTTTGTTTATTTGTTTGGTTGAATTGATACAACAGCGCATGAAAGGTTTAGGAAAGATATATAGAATGGAGAAACATCTGGTTCATTGGGCAATGGAGTCAAGAAGAGGTCATAACATACTCATCAATGGATATGGGATATCAGAGGGAAAATCTAACTTGGCCGCAGGATCCTTTGGATTTGGAATGAGATGGACATCAATGATTTGGAAAGAGAAATTTGATTCTCAACGAAGGGAACTTGAAAACATAACTTGAACAATAAAGAAATATTTGATAGACAGGGCTAACCATAAATTCTACAAACATTCTTTACGCAAATAATGACTTCAAGACAAATTTCAAAATGAAATCTAAGATTCGGGGAACACCCTATTTCCTCAAAGATTTTATTTCAAATGACTTAGAAAACATAAAAGATTCACTGATAATTGCAGTCATAGAAGAGGGAACACCTAACACATCTATGATCACAACTATAAAAGACCTTTAAGACAACTGTTTAAGCAACGACAAAGGGCATGATCAGAACAAACCTCCTTGGCTTACTATAAACAAAGATACTTCAAAGGGAGACTTCACTAACAGTTCTTAAGTGGTAGCAGACAAGCAGGGAGAACCATAAATCATGCTGAAACCAACTATTCGAACTTATTAGAGAAATAAACGAGCATGAGGACTAAAGAGAAAGATTTAAGCCTCTAAAATACCTTAGTAGAAGAAAACATAAAATAATGAAGGACAAAAAGGTCTAAGGTGCTTCCAAGATTCATTTCTTAGCCTAAATATTTCATCCTACTGTAGTAAGAAATTTTGGAACATAATGAAAATAGGGGAAAAACATTAAACAATTTAGAATACTTCACCAACAACCAAGCTTATGGATCCAATGATAGAGCCTTCTCAAGAACAAGCATGCAACAACATCATCAAGACTTCCAAGACTTCAGTTTCTTCTTCAACTTCAACAGACTATGTATTAGTTCAGGGAGTTTCAATATTTACAACAAGTGATCAACCAACCAAAAATTTCTCATCTTCTACAGAAGTATTTATAGAAGAATGAGGAGGTGAGATCTGATAAAAGATCTCTCAAGATAATTAATACAGATTAATGACTTCTCGGCCTTTGAGGGGCTCGATGGAGAAGCGTACAGGTATTCTCATTGTATTAATTGATTTACATTTAAGATTAAGCTCGGTGGGAGCTTTTGTTGACTCTGAGGCTCTGTTTTAGGATGTAATAACTCTGCTGATATTTTTTTTCATTAAGTTCCCTTAGCAGAATTAAATCTTTGGCTGTGCTGAGGCAAATATCTTCGTTTGATCAATAACTTCGGCCTCTATTTGAATGCTTGTGGCTACAGGTGGCACTGTGGTAGCTGAGAGGTATCAATTTGCCTCGGTTGAGGTGGTGGAGGCCTTTCTGTCTGATAAACACTTATGATTTTCTTTAATCGTGTTTTAATTTGGAGGATTAGGCTTTTGATAATCAATCTTAGCCGTAATCCCCAAATTGTCTTCAATCTTCTGTTCTGTCTTTGACACTGATACTCTTTTAATTTATTTAACTCTGTGTCTTGTTGATGTGCAGGCCGCACGTGGAGTTTGATCCCTACGAATGGTTCCGTTTGATAAATCAAAGGCGTGGGAATCGTCATTCCCGGCCTTCAGCTTTTCTTTTAATATAATGGAAAACCATTGAAACCTGCAACATATAAAACTTATATTAATACTTCCTGCGTTATTTGGGTTTTACTGCTTCAGAAGGTATGGGGAGGAGCGTGGCCATTGGATGACAACCATCCAATAGTGGAGATCAAATGGGGATTTTTTCAGAGAGAATAATGGGGTTAATTGAATCAGAATCGTTGATTGCGCAAAGATCAACGGTCGGGATAAGCGGCGGACTAATAATGTGAAGGATTCCACATTATTCGGATTTAATAAGAGAATGCGAAAAACTAAGGTTAAACCTTTGGCAAGGGTGGAGGGCGATGAAGTAATGCGGGAATGATCTGGGACCGTCCGATCTGGACACGTGGACGGTCCAGATCCAATCGGAGGATTGCAATCGGCGGGGAAAAAATAAATGTTACAAACGCACCCAAAAGAAAAATCTGATGCGATTGAATGTATACTGTCGATCTGCAGATCATATCGACGGTGGGAGATGCGTCGGGAGATCGCAATTGGCGATCGGAGGTGGGGTGATGCGATTGCGCGATCGGGGATGGTCGATGCGATTGCACGATCGAGGAGGTCGATGCGATTGCACGATCGAGGAGGTCGATGCGATTGCACGATCGGGCCATCGCAATCGGGAGTTTTAAAGGAGCGCAATCGAAAGAGCTTTTGCAGAATTTTCAGATGCGATGAGTGGAAAATAGGAAAGCGCGCTGACCGTCGGATTGGCCCAATGATCAACGGTGAAAATGGGTTCGGCTAATGAACGGGCGGGGCCATGTTATAATGTATGAAACCAAAAATTTAACGAAAAATCAAAGGTTTTATGGCTTAAAGGCAGAAAATATATATAAGGCTTGGCGCCCGGTTGCAGGGCTAGTGGATATATGAAATTTTAAATGGAACCGGGGTTTATAAATGAAAAGGGCCTATTGCATCGGAACTCTTTGGCGCGGCACCAAGACTTGCACGCTTTGAACTTTTGTGATTCGATAAGCGCTGAAATGGTTAGTGGTTGGTTCCAGCACCAAGGCGTGTGGAGGGGAAGTGGTTTTTAAGACTTAGCCCGAAGGGGCTTAAGTCTGAAATACACAAAGTGGGTTTTTTATAGATTTTTCAATGGTTTTCAAAGGAATTTTGAGGGCTTCGGTAAGGTTAAAAAGTGAGTTCTTAACCTTGTAAAAATGATTTTCATGAATGGAAGAAGAGGAATCATACAAATAGAGGAGTTTTATGGAGGAAAAAGGGAAGCAAAATGGAGGTTAGTTTTTTAGGTGAGGAAAGGGAAAATGGTGTTTGTAGCAGTATTTTGTCTTTGAAATCATCAGAATTTCTGAGCTTGAAATGGGAACAGCAGTGAAGATTTAGACAGAGGCATGAGGCCTTCAAGAGTCTTCAAGAGCCAACACATTTTTTTTTTTTTTGCAATAAAATTTGTTTCCTTGAAGGCTCCAAAAATGATTTAGCCACCTTTAGGTATAACAAATTTTATAGGTGGCTAACAGTGGCTCCACTTGGGGATGGTGCCTTCTTGAAGGCATCAAGAATTTCAGACTTGCATTCTCTGGGAGGCTGATCAGTGCCTCATCCATTGGGCTGCCTTTCTTTCCTTGAATTATCTTCTTTTGCTCTGAAAACATATCAGCAGCCATAAAAACAATGGATCTTTCATCAACCATCTTTCTACCTACCCAAATCCTACAACTCTAACATTTTTTCTTCATTAGAATGCACTTGGATTGGCAAACTCTTTTACAACATTTTATTCTTTTGAAAGCATGAAATCTAATCTATTTATACTCCTTATTTCTCCATGGACTCATATTAAACAGTTGAGCCCATATGATTCTCTACCTAATCTACTATCTGTTGGGATTAAACTGTCCAACATATTTTTATTCTCTAAATTCTACCACAGATATTAAAAAACATACAAGTCAGGATTGAACAGTCTAACTTGTTGCTGATCTAAGGCATACAAAACAAGCTCCACATAGATCTTTTTTTTGCAGAAAATTAAATAAAAAATGGAAGGCTTAAGATCTGAAATTTCAAAGCATTTCCTTCATCTTCTTTACAGCTCTATTTTGACTTTTGTTTTGAGCTGTCTTTCCTTTGTCAACTGGTTCAGATTTTTAGCTAATTGGAACCAGATTTACATCTTTTTTTACTCAAAAATTGAAACAGATTTGAGTCATTCTCTTTGGAAACTTAGGTTCAGATTTTGAGCATGTTTCAACCTTTAATTTCAATCCTAAACTATCTACTGATAAGCCAAGATTTAAACAGTTTGGAAAATTGAACTCACAATCCTATCAGCAGAAAATTTAAAACTAATTAGTCAAGATTAGGCTATTTGACTAACTAGAAGTGTGTTCTTTAGGAGTGGCATTTGAGCTTGCACACTTTCAGATTTGTTTCTCTTTTTTGGTATGGGGTTGTACCTTTCTTTTTTCACAATCTGCCCTCTTTTCTTTCTTTCTTTGTTTTTGTATTTTTATTTTTATAACCTTGAATGCAATGTTCAGACTATGATATTTACAATAAAAAAAATAAAATGCTTTGAAACTCATGATTCCTGACAGAAGTAATGCTTTAGCATTCTGCCATTGACAAGACCTCCATACAGATCTTCTCCATTCAATTCCTTCAAGAAAAATGCATTATCACCCCTTTCAGCATGAACAATATAGGGACCTTTCCACAAGTTCTCAAACTTTCCATGTTTTGCCTTCTCTTCTCTCCTTGAATCCCACTTAAGAATAAAATTTCCAACTTGGAAATTGTCTGCCTTAGTTCTCTTATCAAATAGCTTCTTCATATTTTCTTGGACCAACTGTGTTCTCTCATAAACTTCTTCTCTGGTTTGCTGTAAATGGATGGTTTGATTGATTCTCCTCTGCATATCATTCTCTTCAACCTGCACTTCTTGAAGGAGCTTCATGACTGGCACTCCTAATGAGGTGGGAAAGACTGCCATGCCATAAACTAGCTGATAGGGTGACATATTTATTGATTTCTTTGTAGTTAACCTATCAGCCCACAAGGCATGAACCAGTTTACTGTGCCATGATTTCTGATTTTGTTCCAACAATTTTTTAATGATATTTATGAGGCTCTTGTTGGAAGATTCAGCTAATCCATTTCCTTGGGGATAGTAAGCAGTGGAATGGCCCAAGGTTATGTGGTATTTGTAACAAAAATCAACCATCCTTTTAGATTTAAAAGCAACAACATTGTCCGTTATGATTTTTTTGGGACAATCAAATCTGGATAGGATATTTGTTTCAAGAAACTTGATAATGGCAGAGTCATTAGCATTCCTGGAGGGTATAGCTTCTATCCACTTGGTAAAGAAGTCAGTGGCTATGAGGATCCACTTATGTTGAGCTGAGGAGGATGGGTGAATTTCCCCAATGAAGTCTAAACCCCATTGTTGAAAAGGTTCCTCAACTCTGATAGGATGTAAGGGTAAGGGAAGAAGTTTTCTTTTGCCATCAAAGATTTGACACTTATGGCAAGGCATGACCAACTTCTGAGTGTCTGGGAAAAGGGTAGGCCAATAGTAACCAGTTCTAAGAATTTTGTTTGCTGTGGCCTTCCAGTAGAGGTGTCCTCCATATTCTCCATCATGCAACTCATGCATGATTTTTCCTGCATCATCTTCAAGTAAAAATTTAAGCAAAATTCCAACAAAATTTTTCCAATATAATACCCCATCTAAGATGCAATAACTTAAAGCTTTTTGTTTCAAAAATCTAGCTTTATTTTTAGACAAAGAAGGAGGGGCATTCAAATATAAAGCACATAAATAATGTCAGCATACCAAGGAGAATTCAAAAATGTTTCTTCAATGAAAGGAGCAGTAGATGCTTCTATTTCTCCCAACACATCTACCATATTCATATCTAGTGCTTGGAAGTTAGACTTAGCCATAAGTTTCGCTAATCCTTGCCCTTTAACTAGTTTGGTGGGCCTGATTTCTAAGTCATATTCAAGAATAGTTGCAATCCATTTTCCCCTTTTACCATTAGGGTCCTGACTTAGAATGTCCTTGACAACAGTATGTGGAACAAAAGCAATTATGTGAGAGTGTAAAATATAGACTCTAAAGTCCTTCAAAGCTTTCACTAATGCTAAGGCTTGCTTCTCCATGATATTATATTTGAGAGGAGCATCTCTTAAGGCCCTACTAAAGAAGGATATTGGTTGTTATTGCCCCAAGTCATTCTTTTGAAGTAATACTACAGCTATTGTGTGCTCAGATGCAAAAGAAAAGATATAAAAGTCTTTGGTTAAATCTGGACTAATCAGGACTGGTGTTTGAGTAAGAGCTTGTTTGACCAGTTCGAACGATTGTTTAGCTGGTAAAGTCCATTTTACACCTACATCTTTCTTTAGCATGTTTGTAATGTTTTTTAATAGCTCAGCAAGGTTGGGGATGAACCTCCTCAGAAAATTAATCTTTCCAATGAAAGATTGTAATTCTTTGAGGCTTCTTGGATGGCTAATTTGTAATATTCCATCTATCCTTGTGGGGTCTATTTTGATTCCCTCTTCTGAAATTATATGGCCAAGAAGTTTACCTTCTTGGAGACCAAAGAGTGTTTTCTTGGGATTCAATGACAAGCCAAATTTCCTACACTTCTCAAAAGCTTTCCTCAAGTGAATAAAATGTTCTTCATCAGTTTTTGAGAATACGGTTATGTCATCCAAGTAAATGATTATAAAATAGCCAATATCTTCAGAAAAGGATATGTCCATGGCCCTTTGGAAGGTGGCCCCTGCATTCATTAATCCGAAAGGCATTTTGACATACATAAAGGTTCCCCAAGGTGTGGTAAAAGCAGTTTTGATTTGATCACTTGGGAGCACTAACACCTGGTTGTAACCCGAGAACCCATCTAAGAGGGATATCCTTTTTGACCCAACTACCCTTTGAAGTATATGGTCCATCTTGGGTAAGGGGTAGTTGTCTTTTAAAGAGGCTCTGTTTAAATTTCCGAAGTCAATACAGAGCCTGATTTCCCCTGTTTTCTTTCTAACAGAAACTAAGTTTGATACCCACTCTAAATACCTAATTGGTATAATGATCCCAGCAGCATGCATATTTTCAATTTCTGCCTTAACTAAAGGTAATAAAAGTGGATTTATTCTCCTAAGTTTTTGTTTGAAAGGCTTTTGATTTTCCTTCATGGGAATCTTGTGCTGGATGATGCTGGTATCATAAGACTTCAGATATGTGTATGCCCAAGCGAAAACATCCTTAAACTCTTTAAATAGCTCTATGTATTGAGATTTTATGTGAGCTGAGAGAGTGTTGGATAGTTTAATCATCTTGGGTTCTGCTAGGCTGCCTATGTTATGTTCTTCTACATTCGTTTCTATAGGCTCCATTCTCGATTCTTTAGCTACATCGTTAAAATAAAAAAGGTGTTCTAAAGGTGTGAGACCTCTTGGAATTTTATCATTTTTGCATTGTAAAACCTCCAAGTGTTCTTGGTCTGCGTTGTCAATTATCTCTGCTTCAAAAGGATTCTGATAATGATTTATATCAGTAGTATATGTCATTTCAACTTCGGGGATTTGTTCAATATACAAACAATTTTCTTTATGGCTGGTTTCTGATATTGGCATGTCAAAATCGTTTTTTGATTTTAAGAAATCATCTATGTGTTTGTCAGAATTAAACATTTTCCAGTGATCTTCGTTATCAGGAACAGCGGGTCTATGTTTTACCTTTACGCTAAGCTATTCATTTATCTCAGGTATTTGGCAATTGCTGGCATTGAAGGCGAGTTCATTTGCTAGATGATTTAGTGCTCTAGGAATGAAAATAAGTTCATACTTTTCAAAGGTTTTCAATAAATCAAGGGCAACGTTCCGATATTCCCTAAGCCTTGGATTTCTAGCTGAGTATTCTCCTTTGATTTGTTTTATGATAAGTTCGGAATCTCCTAAGATCGATATCCTTTGGGCTTCTAACTGTTTAAGCAATTGTAAGCCTAGGAGAAGGGCTTCATACTTAGTGATATTTTTAGTGCATGGGAAAACTAATTTATATGAAAAACTTTGATTTGTATTTTGAATCCAAACACCTGCCCCTGCACTTGTTTTATTACAGGATACATCAAAGTTTATTGTCCAAAGTATATTTGACTCATTTTCATTTTTTTGTTGCTGTTGATTGTCAATGTTTTGAATTTGGTTCGAGGGAAAATTTGATTTTTCTGGTGAACTGATTGGGTCTATGTTTTCCTTATCTTGTTGAGTGATTTCATCTTCATTACATAAGATAAAGGAATCTAAACTCGATTGAATAGAATAGATTGGAGAGTTGTTTGGTTTGTCTATGTTGCTCACCATGTACTTCATATGAGATTCCCTGTATAGTCTTCTGTTTTGGTTAAAAATAGGGATGGTGGCATAAGACATGTCCATTTGAAGGCTTCCCTAAAGTTTGGCTCCCCAAGATCTTGATAAGAGCATGCCATACTTAGGGGGAATGTCAGCTACAACTATGTCCATGACTAAACTCTTAGCAGGGATTTGGGATAAGTTAACACACAAATCTTTGATTAAACCCAAACATTTGACTCTGCTTGAGTCAAAGGAATACAAGTCTTTGTATGGTTTAGTAATTTCTAAGCCTAAGCTTTCCATTACCACCTTGGGCATTAGATTGTGTGAAGCTCTTGAATCTAACATGGCATTGTGTAAAATTTTCTCGTGTATGTTCAAGCTAACATAGAAGGGAGGGACAACCCCTTCTTGGTATTTTCCTTCAACTTCTGGACCAAACAACAACTCAGGTTTGTCATCTGTCAAGTTTAAGGTGTCAGTGTCACCTCCTAAGTTCAAAGCTTTCAAAACTTGGTTTTTGTACAATTCTTGGGTTACTAGTTCAGCTAGGGGAATGGTAATTTTTATCTTGGCAATATCTCCCTCAAGGCTGAAAGGAACAATTGATTTGTTTATATTTACATTTGTCTTTTCAATTGAATTATTTTCAGCAATTTTGATTTGCTGAACCTTGTTTGGGCTGGTAATTGGGACAATTTTGTTAGGACCGCTAGCTGAGGTGCTAGGAGTACTCTGCTCTACATTTGGCTAGATGTTTTTCTCTTTGTTTAAATCTGGTTTTTTAGCCAAAATGATGGGTTTGTCTGCTATCTTCTTAGGCTGTATTTCTGCGTTTTTCTTGACAACAGTGGTAGTGTTCTTATCTCTTGAATTGTCTACGTTCCCTTTGCTCCTAAGATCATATTGTTTGTGTACCTCCATGATTACATTTTCAAACCCCAGTATATAATCATCAGAATCTTCAAAGGTGTTTGTGCTTTGATCAGAGAAGAAACCTTGTTCTTCCTCAGTGAGGAAAACATCATCCCCACTGTCTGACCCAATCAGGTTTACATGAGATTCTCCAAACCTTTCCAACTCCCTATCTTCCTCATATTGATCTACATAGTTCTGTTGGAAGGGAGGTCTAATCTGTTGGTCATTTTCCTTTTGCTTATCTTGATTGTTTTCTCTTCTATAATTTTGATTTCTATTTCTATTTTGGTTATTTTGAAGTTCTCTTGGTGGCACTTTCTCATTCAAATTTATATTTTCAAGCATCCTCTCCATCACCTTCACTAGGTTGTCAATTTTTGTGTCAGAAGTTGAGGATGACGGTAGTAGGTCATCTTTATAAGTTACCCTCTTCTCTAATCTCAACCTATTTCTTTTCTCAATTATGTTCGCTTCTATGCTCACAGCTCCTTTCTGCATGTCCTCTAAGGTTAAGTAATCTCTCTCCCTTAACTGATAAGTCATTTCAGCATCAAGGCCTTCGGGATAACTTACTAAGGCCATGCCTTGAGGAGGTTTCATGTGAGGTGGAAGAGCATTGTAAACGCTATTGAACCTAGTGGAGTACTCATGAACACTCTCCCCTTGATTTCTCTTGAGGCTGCTATACTCTGCTAGTATTTGGAGAGGATTCTTTTTGAGTTCCCATTTGTTGATGAATGTTTGATGCAAGGCAGGGAGATCATTTATGTCGTTAGGAGGTAAGTTTTTAAACCATTTCTTTACATCTCCTCCTAAACTTTGGGCGAAGATTCTCATCTTCACAGTTTCTTCTTCTATCTCCATGTCATCGAAGACATCTTCCATCCTATCTACATGATGTTGAGTTGTTGTAGACTCTTTTCCAGTGAAATGAGGGATTTTGGATTGGTAATCGTTTGTTAAGGGAAGCATAGGTTGTGGTAACACTAATGGGGCATACCATGTTGCCATGGTTGGAAAGAAAGGTGGATTTACAAGGGGTGGGTTTGCAAAAGGGAAAGTGGGTTGCAATGAAGTGGTTTGGATAGTGGATGTTGGATGGACATATGTGGACATACTGTGGATAGATTGTTGAGCTGATCTTGGATGAGAGACACCTAAATTGAGAAGGAAATGTAAATCAGGTAGTGTGGTTTCTCTACTACCAGGATGTTCACTTTGTTATGGGGATAAAAGTGAAGACTCAGAGTCTATCTGAATTATATCATCAAGCGACCTAGTTCTAAAAGGATTTCTTAAGTCGACTTGTGATTGGTGCAGAGCTACAAGATTTTCAGGAACTGAATAAGCTCTCAAGGGTGATCTGAAAACAGTTGAAAATTTAATCTTAGGAGACTCCCTAAGTATACTTTCAGGGTTGTCAACTATTTCCGGTGGGTTTGGGTCAGGGAAGGCTCTAGTATGAATCTTTCTAGGAGCCACTATGCTGTGTTTTTCGAACCCAGCTAAAAGAAAAGTTTAACCAAATATGACAATCTTTAAGAGGCTAACTGATTTTTTTAAAAGAAAAAAACTTTAATCCTAAAGCCTTCTAACTGAGCTGTATGATGTTACAAAGATTATGGATCTTCCCAGTGGAGTCTTAAGGTCTGTTTTAGGATTGTGGAGTCACTAGGTGGAATTTTTTAGCTCTTATAGAGGTAAAAGGTTTTATGGTCCACCACCAAGTTTATTATGAAGCCAAACTGAAATGTTTTGGGTTTTTCTGAGTTATTTCGGTCTTATAGGTTATGAGAGTGTCCTAAATCTGATTTAACACTTAGCTAAGGTGTTTAATCATACAGAGTTCACTCTTATGGCTTGGTAACTGGTTCCTTCAAGTTTTGATAAGGTTTGATGAGAATCCTAAGGGTTACTTAGTTTGTCACTGATTCAAAAAGTCCTATCATGATTACCATTATGTTGGGTAGTGCTTGAAGAAGGTTACTTATGTTATACTGGACAATGAGTGTTTAATTTTGAATATTTTACTCAAGGTCCCACCGTGATCACCATTATGTTGGTGTCCCGTGTTTTGATAGTTTGGCAAATCAAAAGACAAGGCAACATCAGAACCAATCTTTAGAGTTAGAGGATCCAATCCTCCTGTTCTCAGAGAGGGATCTCTCAAATGTTTGTTTGCAAAGGTTTATCTTGTGTGCTTTGGGTATTGGTTTTTAGACTAGTTATTAAGTGCAGGTGTTTATTTATTTGTTTGGTTGAAATGATACAATAGAACATGAAAGGTCTAGGAAAGATATATAGAATGGACAAACATCTAGTTCATTGGGAAATGGAGTCAATAAGATGTCATAACATACTCATCAATGGATATGGCATATCAGAGGGAAAATCTAACTTGGCCGTAGGATCCTTTGGTTTTGGAATGAGATGGACATCAATGATTTGGAAAGAGAAATTTGATTCTCAATGAAGGGAGCTTGAAAACATAACTTGAAAAATAAAGAAATATTTGATAGATAGGGCTAACCATAAATTCTACAAACATTCTTTAAGCAAATAATGACTTCAAGACAACTTTCAAAATGAAATCTAAGATTCGGGGAACACCCTATTTCCTCAAAGATTTTATTTCAAATGACTTAGAAAATATAAAAGATTCACTGATAATTGCAGTCATAGAAGAGGGAACACCTAACACATATATGATTCCAGGACTATGGGTAAGACCTTCTATGAATCACAAGCAAAGGATAAAGTGCAAAGATCTTAACATACCTCCTTACTCATTTTTCATAAACAAAGATACTGCAGAGACTTCTTAATACACAGCTTCTTAAGTGGTATATATGCCAGAGAAACCATAAATCATAAGTCAAACTAAATCATTCAAACTTATTACAGAAATAACCAGCATGAGGACTAAAGAGAAATATTTAAGCCTCTAAAATACCTCAGCAGAAGAAAACATAAAACAGTGAAGGACAAACAGGTCTAAGGTGCTTCCAAGAGTCATTTCTTAGCCTAAAAATTTCATCCTACTGTAGTAAGAAATTATGGAACATAATGAAAATAGGGGAAAAACATTAAATAGTTTAGAATACTTCACCAACAACCAAGCTCATGGATCCAATGATAGAGCCTTCTCAAGAACAAGCATGCAACAACATCATCAAGACTTCGAAGACTTCAATTTCTTCTTCAACTTCAACAGACTATGTATTAGTTCAGAGAGTTTCAATATTTACAACAAATGATCAACCAACCAACAATTTCTCATCTTCTACAAAAGTATTTATAGAAGAATGAGGAGGTGAGATCTGATAAAAGATCTCTCAAGATAATTAATACAGATTAATGAATTCTCGGCCTTTGAGGGGCTTGATGGATAAGTGTACAGGTATTCTCACTGTATTAATTGATTTACATTTAAGATTAAGCTCGATGGGAGCTTTTGTTGACTTTGAGGCTCTGTTTTAGGATGTAATAACTCTGCTGATATTTTTTTGCATTAAGTTCCCTTAGCAGAACTAAATCTTTGGCTGCGCTGAGGAAAATATCTTCGTTTGATCAATAACTTCGGCCTCTGTTTGAATGCTTGTGGCTACAGGTGGCACTGTGGTAGCTGAGAGGTATCAGTTTGCCTCGGTTGAGGCAGTGGAGGCCTTTCTGTCTAATAAACACTTATGATTTTCTTTAATCGTGTTTTAATTTTGAGGATTAGGCTTTTGATAATCAATCTTAGCCGTAATCCCCAAATTGTCTTCAATATTCTGTTCTGTTGTGTTCTGTCTTCGAGACTGATACTCTTTTAATTTATTTAACTCTGTATCTTGTTGATGTGCAGGCTGCGCAGGGCTCATATGGCATCAATGCCTCATGAAACATTGACGAGACGTGGAGTTTGAGCCCTGCGAATGGTTCCATTTGATAAATCAAAGGCGTGGGAATCGTCATTCCCGGCCTTCGGCTTTTCTTTTAATATAATGGAAAACCATTGAAACCTACAACATACAAAACTTATATTATAAAATCCTACGTTATTTGGTTTTTACTACTTCGGAAGGTATGGGGAGGAGCGTGGCCATTGGATGGAAATCATCCAACGATGGAGATCGAATGGGGAATTGTTCGGAGAGAATAATGGGGTTAATTGAATTAGAATCGTTGATTGTGCAAAGATCAACGGTCGGGATAATCGGCGGACTAATAATGTGAAGGATTTCACATTATTCAGATTTAATAAGAGAATGCGAAAAACTAAGGTTCAACCTTTGGCGAGGGTGGAGGGTGATGAAGTAATGTGGGAATGATCTGGGACCGTCCAATTTGGACATGTGGACGGTCCAGATCCAATCGGAGGATCGAAATCGGCGGGGAAAAAAAAATGTTACAAACACACCCAAAAGAAAAATCCGATGCGATTGAATGTAGATCGTCGATCTGCAGATCAGATCGACGGTGGGAGATGTGTCGAGAGATCGCAATTAGTGATTGGAGGTGGGGTGATGCGATTATGCGATCAGGGAAGGTCGATGTGATTATGCAATCAAGGAAGGTCGATGCGATTGAGCGATTGGACCATCACAATCGGGAGTTTTAAAGGAGTGCAATTGGAAGAGATTTTGTAGAAGTTTCCGATGCGATGAGTGGAAAATAGGAAAGTGCGCTGACCGTCGGATTGGCCCAATGATCAACGGTGAAAATGGGCTTGGCTAATGAACGGGCGGGGCCATGTTATAATGTATGAAACCAAAAATTTAACGAAAAAACAAAGGTTTTATGGCTTAAGGGCGGAAAATATATATAAGGCTTACGCCGCTGCGCCGCGGGATATATGAATTTAAATGGAACTGAGGTTTATAAAATGAAAAGGGGCCTATTAGACTTTAAAACCTTTGGCCTATACCTGCAGACTTGCGCCATGAAACTTTATATACATAGCTACTAAATGAGCAGATTGGTTCCACTGCTGCTGTATTTGAGGGAGTATAAGACCTAGCCCAAAGGGGCTTAAATGGAAATACACAAAGTGTTTTGAGGATTTTTCAATGGTTTTCAAAGGAATTTTGAGGGCTTCGGTAAGGTTAAAAAGTGAGTTCTTAACCTTGTAAAAATGATTTTCATGAATGGAAGAAGAGGAATCATACAAATAAAGGAGTTTTATGGAGGAAAAAGGGAAGCAAAATGGAGGTTAGTTTTTCGGGTGAGGAAAGGGAAAATGGTGTTTGCAGCAGTATTTTGTCTTTGAAATCAACATAATTTCTAAGCTTGAAATGGGAACAACAATGAAGATTTGGACAGAGGCATGAGGCCTTCAAGAGTCTTCAAGAGCCAACACTTTTTTCTTTTTTTTTTTGCAATAAAATTTGTTTCCTTGAAGGCTCCAAAAATGATTTAGCCACCTTTAGGTATAAATTTTTTTATAGGTGGCTAACAACTAGAACGACTGGATAGGCCTTGTTGATACAATCCTGTAGCCATGAACGACACTCAAATCTGACATTGTATGTGAAAGTTATTCAAGTTTGAAAATTCACAATTTCATGCAAAAGTCCAGTTTGACTTGGGTTGAATTTGATTAAAAAATATTAAAAAAAGAATATTCCACAGAATATTCTAGGAATATTCCATGGAATATTCCTTCAGCGGAAAATCACATATCGACACTTGGCATATGTGGATTGGAGGATTTATTTGATTGCGTTTTTTGAGCCAATCAGTATCCACCATGTGGCCCCAGGACCGATGATTTTTACAGTGGAAAAAATTATTGGAGTTGGCAAGATTCGACCCCGGGTTGGGTGGTCGCCAGTCCACAGACCCGACCGGCCCACCCACACAATGGTTCTTAACATATGAATACCACATTACATATTTGAATTTCATTAAAGGTTTGAATGGGGGCGGAAAGGGGGCCAGCCTCCTATCCATAAGACCAAGCGCTCGGAACCTTAGGCCTAGCCCGACAGGTAACACAAGACCCCGTCAGTCATGGTTAGCGGAAGAGTTCACATGCTATTTGGCGGCGACAGTTTCGTATGGAGTTTAATGCCACAGTTTTATAACCGTTGGCTCGAACGATTCCGTCGGCGGTGGTTTAGTTGGTCCATGTGACCACTACCACCTAAAAATAAATATGAATTCTAACGGTTTCGACAATTTAGGTGGAGCGCACTATTCTAGGTGGATTTTTCCATAGTTAGCGGCCCTATCTGTAGTTAATCCACTTTTGGTGGAGTTTCTTTAGGCTAGATTAGACAAAACTTCAGTTGGTCATAAATTTCACATTATTGAACCTTTTTGGACGAATGTTTTTTTGATTTCAGGTATTCTCAGCATTATGGAGCCATTGAAACAGGTTGTAGAGCCAAAAAATTTGATCTTCATGTACTTTTTCTTCAGGGAATCTTGGAGAGCCATCAGGGCCTAGAGGGTGTTGGGGCTGTTTTGGGCTATGTTTAACCATTTGAGGTGAAACAAAAGTCAATTTATACTGATTTCTATGTTCTGAATTCATTTTCACAGCTATTTTGGTCTATTTAGGACTTTTTCTCACTGTATTACGATTTTTAGCATCATAATATATCAAGGAAATGCCCATTGGGAGCCTTGGACCTGGCAGATGTAGCCTAGGAGGGGTGAACTGCCTCATCATGTTGTTGTGTGTTTATGGTGAAGTTATTCTGCTGTGTTATTCAGATTAAAGTTGTTAAATAGTAAATTAAAACAACACTCCCTCACACCAATATTCATAAACAGTTATAAAAAACACTTTGTTTCACCTGCAAGACTATTCAAACACTTTGCACACTTAAATTTAAGGGAAATGAATACTTTGAACAGCAAAACAAATACTTTCATTTTCAGTTCAAGAAACAACTTGAGATAACTCTGGTTTATGGGAAAATGATGTTTCACCAGAGTTACAAATTGTACTTGATTCGGTAGATCATGATCGCCTTCGCCTACCAGAGGTAACTTCTGGTGGTAAAGGTGGTTTTAAAGCTAATCTACGCGAATGATGGGGGAAATGATTTTGTTCTTCCACGATTACTGATTAATTTTAACCAAAAAAAAATAAACAAAATAAAAGGTAATGCTAGGCAAAAGGGTTTACCAAGAAACTGTGAACTGCAGAATACCTCCTGGCGAACCAAGAAGTACGGGCAGACAATCTCCCTGAAAGCTGTGTTCGGTGTATCACAATTTACAAGGTGGCCAACTCGGTTCACTATGGATGGATAGCACCTAAACGTTTTCCTCCCAAAAATACCCAAAGGTACGTGGAGGCCCAAGTCCGTATTAGCACTATCTGATGCGAAACCGCATAATGAGAGCACCCCTTTATACTTATCGTACTGTAACACTGCCCGATATATCCGAAAGTATGTGGATGAGCTATGATATACTTACATACGTGGAGTGAGGT
Organism: Pinus albicaulis; assembly: GCA_034641835.2. Taxonomy (NCBI): domain Eukaryota; kingdom Viridiplantae; phylum Streptophyta; class Pinopsida; order Pinales; family Pinaceae; genus Pinus; species Pinus albicaulis. The sequence continues at coordinate 76,343 of JAXQQM020080287.1, read as the reverse complement.
ATCACACTCAGAATGTATTTCGGACAAGTTAACGACAACTGCTATGTTTTACGACGCCGAAATACGTCTCTAGCCTAGACCTTCTAAATGTTATCATTATGGTTCCAATGCTTTGTTAGGTAAATTGAGATTAATTTTATGTTGATCTTGCTTACAATTTTCCTTTCAAAGGTTCACCGCGATGATGTATTGGAAAATTCTTAAAATGCAACTAAAAATGATAAGCAATCTTTCACTTTCATTTTCTTCATTGAAAAACCTAGCTACTAAGGGAAGAGAGCAAATAATTTGTGAGCAAACAAATCAGTGAGCAAAAAAAATCGATGATCACGAACTAAATGCAGATTTCCTAATGTTACTTTTTGTAAAACATAAAAAAAATCCTACATGCAAATGCAAGTTTTTCTTTTCAGTTTCCTTAATGTTATGAGTGCAGAAAAGAAACTAGGTGCACTAAATCAATAATTCAAATTCTTTTTCCTTTCGAGAAATGAAGAATACAAACAACAATTTCTCTTTTGAAGGAAAAATGAGGATTTCAACAACAATTTATCCTATCAAGGAAATTAAGATTTTACGACAATTTCCTATTTCGAAAGAAAATTATTCTTATTGTGACCATAAAAAATACTTTGAAATCAACTTGTCAATGATAAAGAAAAACTTTTTTAAACAAAAATTGAACAAAATTTCAGTCAAAGGAGGAAGAAGTATATAGAGTTACTGGTCAATATGAGGATCAAACTTTTCAAAACATTGCAGAAAAAAAACTGAAGAAAATTGCAAAGGAAAATTCAAAGGAATCTGGGTGGTTTCAGGAGTCAACACAGTCTCCAAGGGGAGAGAGTGCTCTGCAATGCAGGCCTAAAATGGAGACAATGCTATGCAAAGCACTGTGTCCTGTCTAAGGGTGCGTTGGGTGCAGTGTATAAGGAAAAACACTACTGTCTAACTCACTATCTTTGCAAATTTGGCTTTGAAAAAGTTTAATCTTTATGTGTAACAACTACTGGGTGGATAAACAAAGCAAATCAGAGGCTAAGTCACCTAGATCTAAGAGAAATTCCCCCCAGTGGAGTCGCCAATTTGTTGGGCCAGAATTGTGAATTACGGATAAAAAACGCTTCCGTAGACAGATGAAAATCTAGAACAACAGATTAAAGACTACACGACTACCTTTCCTAACTCAGAATAGACACACAGAAAGGATTAGAGGGTTACTTGTGATCCAAGCACTTCTAAATAGCTCCTTCTATCGCTTCCATTGTAGCTTCAAATTCAAGCGGTTTGTGCGAAATGCTTCCTGTAAGAAAGAACACTAAAACAACAGAAGATAGCAATAATACAGATGTCTATTCAAGTTAGTTAGCTAAATCAATAAAGCATAAACAATATACATCAACTAAGATCTTGCAATATGGAAAATCAAAGCTAATACAGATGCATATAGGGAAAAATAAGTTGTATTCTTTATTGATGATAGAAGGAGATGTTACAACCAAATGATTGATTTGATGTGACCCTTCCAGCAACGATCCTCAGCCCCATCACAGTATAAATCTCTCCAGTAGCTGTTACACAAATCTAACTCTCAATTGAAAATCCTCCAGCATTTCTGTACTCAAATTCTCCCTTCTCAAACACTCAGATCTGTGTTCAATTTATAGATGAACTAAAGGTAGTTTTGCAATGAATGAATTTCCAATAATAGGCAAGACATGTTCCCAGTCATGTAGATGTCAAATGGACACTTGGATTCGAAGCTTGACACATGTGAACTCTTCTAGAAGGCACTGGCCAAGTGGAGATTCCGGAACAATGAGAATTTCGCTTCCAATGTGACCAACGCACCCATATATGTTGGGAAGTGCTTTGCAGAGCAACCTTGCATGGGGCTACCTGCATATGCAACGCACTTAGTCCCGTTAGAGGTAGCGTTGGTGAGCTCCCATATGCTATATAATAAACTTCAAACCTTGGAAACCTTTACTTGATGAAAGTCATGCTTGATTTGTCTTGTTCTTGCCTTAGGGCATGTAGAAACTTGAAATGATAGGGAATGATAGACCCTTAGTCATTGGTCTTGGAGATGATGCCCAGTTCACCAGGTCATTGGGAATGATGCCCAAATTGACCTATAACAAAAAGCAAGCGGAAGACCCAGGTAATCATGTAATGACCTTCACCTGTGGTGCTCATCAAAAAGTATCATCAACGACACTATTCGATTGAGGCTATTTCAACGCACTCTTATAGGTGTAGCCACGCAATGGTATGTGGAGAAACCTCCTGCTTCACATGGAACCTTTTGTGCCCTTGCCACCGCGTTCCTCGCATATTTTCAATTACCCATTCACCATGATTCAGGAATGGAATTACTGACTCATTTTAGAAAAACCCCTGCCGTCCATATCTCGGACCATCTTCATGAATGGAGGTGGCGTTGCAATTTATGTAAAGCTAAACTTGACAATTGGGTCCTCTTAGATTTATTCTTGAAATCTCTAACGGTGGAGATTTCAAAGGATGTGGCGCAGCAAAACCCCACATCCGAAGAGGACACAATTAGTAAAGCCCAGAAGCTTGAACTGATTTATACGCAGTCAGGATACATTTACAACATCCTGCCTAATGCCTTGCGCCTGCAAACTTATCAAGAATTTCCAGGTGCGTCAAACTCTACAGACAGGCTAATTGGGTCAATGACCCAAGGTTACCTAGGCAGCAATAGTCAAAACCTCGGTTACACATATAGTTCTACCTAGAACATGTCTCAACCCGGATTTCAAAGTCATCATATGCCTCAGAAAATTTTGACTAATAGGGCGCAAGCGTATCGCCAAGGAGGACCTTATCCTTGGCTGAGGGGACTAGGTACGCATAAAGAAACACTGACGGAAGATCTCCCCTCCAGCAGCCATGTGAAAACCCAGGACATAGTTATGCTCAGTCCCCATCACACCACCCACCTACGCAAACCAACGCACAGGTGAATTTTGTGCAGCCGTCCCAAAACCAACCACATCAATATAACCAGGAGAAATAACCTCCTAACATGGTAAATAAAAAATCCAGAAACAAGCCAAAAGGGAACCCTGGACAGGGGGCAGCAACCAGTAGCACCCACCGCGATCCCAGGCTAGAGGTGACTCCAATAGGAATTAGAACTAAGAGCCAAGCAATGCCCAACGACAGAGAAAAATGCCACCTCTTCGAACAAACCATTCATGTTAGATATGTGGTGAGTACGGGCATGGAAAATTTTAGGGGCTAATATTCGTAGGTGGGCTAATTTTCGATGGTTTTTCCAAAAAAAAGATTCGCCAATTTCCATTTTTTTATAAAACTGATTCGCCCAAATTTTACAATATAAAATGATTTTACATTAAAAATCGCCAACATTATATAGACAATATATATAATATCATTATAAATTTGAATTTTTTTACAATACATCAATAAAAATTTTATTGTCTACATATTAGGGACTAGCGAGATTCGCCAATTTTTTAAACTTCAAGATAATTTTCCATCCTTAAAATTATCCACTATACTCACCACTGTCCCGAACTCTCTGAGCTAAAAAATCTACAGAGTAACCAAGGACAAGGAGGATCTTCCCAGCAACCCGCCGTGATGCAAGAGCCTTTCCCCCACCAAGGGATGGTTAGCACTCAGCAACAAAACCCAGATGACTTTGGGAAAAGCAGCCATGAAATCTATATCACTAGAGAAGAGATGTTTTTCCAACCATAGAATCGCAACTATGACACCCCACCAGACACCACTATGTCAGGGGCTAGTACTAGTGCGCCGAATGCAACTTTGACCATTTCAAAGATGCCTATAGAACCATTACCAAAGATTGCAAAGGGACCCAATAGGCGAGTAGGAAAGCACTCCAAAGTGGCCCATAATTATAGCATCACGAACGATTTAGCTCAATCTCCTACTACTATGTCAGCTCTAGAAGTACTGCAGTCATGCCCGAAACAATAGAAAACCCTACTTTCCGCATTAGGCACTATCGATCATGCAGATATGTGCCTAATGGATTTTGAATTAGATAAAGCCACCCCCCGGCTTCCTTCCATGGTCGCCTTCCAGATACCAGTGTCGGTCCAGAATATCACTATTCACTGATGTGTCATAGACGAGGGTGCATCTACATGCATCATGTCAAAAAATGTTTGGAAGAAGTTAGGTTCTCCCGAACTAAAACCCTCAGTCATAATGCTTCAAGCGTATGACAGCCATCCCTCGACCCCCATCAGCCTCTACCAAAATGTCCTGATATATTTAGCCAGAAAGATGGTCCACATAGACATTGACATCTTGGATGCTCACTTGGATTACAATATACTCCTCGGGCGGAGTTATGTGTACACCATGTTCGCCATAGCCTTCTCCGTCTTCCGCATTATGATGTTCCCCCATGAGGACCGCATCATTACTGTAGACCAGCTGACACACAGTGAGAAGCATCCCCTAACCAACACAGATGTAATTCTACCCTATGTAGATACAACCTCAGACGGTCTTTCACGGTACCAAGAATATGGCCTTGGCCAATTCAAACCATTGTCCGTTCTAGGGTCATTCCTAGGAGATCCTCCCATTATCCCTGAGGCATCACCAAATGTCATAGGGGCGCTGGTGTGCATGATGTCCACATCAAGCGCGGAGGCTAGTCAGGACATGGACTCAAGCAGTAACGACACCGAGGCATCGGCCACGACAGCCTCTCTAGCATACGCCACCTCACAAACCCCTTTCCTCTACCCCCAGCTAGCTTCATCTCCCATCAGGTTTTGGCAACACTGGTATTACCCAACATATCGTTGGCATTCCTGGTTTAGTACCTTGTTCCTCCTTCTGGAACAGGAGCCACCAATGTTACTGCCACAGGGTTAAAGCCCCCCAGTCTCGAGGAGCCCCCACCCCTCCTAGAAACGGTCAAGACCACCCCCGCAAAGGAGGCTCCCACTGCGAAATTGGTGATCACGGCCAGGAAAATCGAGAAGAGAGAAAAGAAGATGGTGACCCTTGCCATTCAGCGGGAATCACCAGTCTGCGCCATATGCGATGTAATAGGTCATCCTACCCATATATGTCTGGAGCTGGATGAATTAAAACCACTCCTTGGCTCCAAAACAGACATCTCGACGTTGCGTTCCCATAAAAAGGAACCTACCACCAAAGGTAAAGGCAAAGCACTGCGTACCAATCACGCATGCACTCTCTGTAGCAACTATGGGCACTATACCCACCATTGTCTAGAGATACTGAGATATAGGGATGCCTTACATGCGATCGAGCGATCCTATCAGGAGGATACCTCCATCCAATCTATCGGCGACGAGCCTCGCACCATCCTATACTTACAGGAGGAATGTAGGGTTGTAGAAAGACCCCCATTTATGCCCATTATACGTTGTGTGTTATGCGATGAACATGGTCACCTCCTCCAAGAGTGCGCAACCCTAGAGCTCATCCACAAATGGTATCCAATCAAAAGGGTTTACTACGTAGGGCTATGGGCAGCACAATTCACATTGCTGTTATGCACCGACAATCACCTTTTGGAGAATTGTCACTACATACCTCGATTTCGGCTAGCCCTAGCTAGCCTTCGCTCAGCCAGTCCGCCTTTCCTAAGCATACGACATGGATGTCGAGTCAATAGGCAGCTCCATGACCCAAGTGGATGAGATGAGAACATCCATCATGTTCTTGACAGTTGAAGAACGACCCAACAGGGAATCCCTAGTCACCCCCAACTGCTCTTCACAAGGACGACCAGCATGTAAGTTATGCAAAAAGACAGACCTTGCAGTCATCCATTGCCTTAATTTAGTAGCCTTCCAGTGCTGGTTCCCCATCAGACCTCAAATTGAACTCAACCAAACCTTCATATCAAGGGTATTTTTCCTGATATGTCAGGGTAGTCATTATGAGCGACATTATACTGATTAATGCCATAAAGAAGAGACAGGACAAACTCCAAGAATGGCATAAAAAGTAGATCGCCGAGTCAATGTCCCCAACCCCACAATGATGTATCAAGTAGGATAAGGCAACACACCACCAAAGTGTAACCTCGGCCAAGCCTAGGATAACATGCAGCCTATGTGATCTAAACGATCACCGAGTCAACCAATGCAGAGAAATGAAAGTTGCAAACAGTCTCTGCATAGTCTCTTCTCTCCCTCAAAAAATTATCTCCAACCAAGAGAAGATCACGTGCACCTATTTCTAGATTTGTTCACACTATCACCATATGTTTAAGTGTGTGCTATGGTAATATGCTTGGGTGGTGGCTATTAAATATCCCTCTCAGGGCTTTTCGGTGCCTAAGGCAGATAGTCAGATTAGCTGTAAAGTTCACAAAGACACTGCATACATGTTCATGCTAATGGATATAATCGACAAAGCAAGATGGAGAGATTACCGCTTTGCAGACAACAGATCCTATGGAGCATGCCAAGCAATGAAGTGGAGATCCTTCTTCACCGGCTCCAAATCCAGATCCTGCAATCAATCAAAGCACTCGCGTAATCTCTACAACAGTATAGCTTCCTATCAATTAAACTAGCATATAAGAAACGTAAAAAAATACAGATCTAAGCCATTCATATCATGCTACATATACGATTGAACAACAATTGTGACACTGATGCATTGAATGGACAAAACAGATACAGTTCTATTGATTTATAAAAAGGAGGATTACAACCGTCGGTTGCACCAAGGCCTCCTCAATCTTCCAATTCCTCTCTCTCTTTCTCTATCTCTGAGTGTGATGATGCTCAAGGGAGAAAGCTCTCAATGAACTTCGTTGATCTTCAAGCCATACACTACAACAATGAAATTCTGCTCCACATATAATCAAACCTTTGACCTTAGACTAAGAGCCCATAGCTCCAATTTATAGGAGATAGAGAGGACAAACCTTTCCAACTCTTTCAACTTGTTCAAATCGGGAAAGATCTAGATGTGTCGCTTTTCCTTGCTTTTGCCTTCCATAGGAGTTCAGTTATGTTTGGCAATGCCTAATAAAAGGCTTGTTCCATTTAGTTTCTATTTTGAACTAATTCCCTTTTGAGAAATCTGGAAATGGCAGTCAGTTTTCCGCAAGATATTTTTCCTTTTCACACTTGAACACGGTTAATGCTGCCCCTTGGGCAAGACAGAGCATTACCCTAGGCATTAACACTCCTTTTGCATGGCTAAGGTGCGTTATAACTCCGCCTAGCTGTTTCTGGGGTGTGTTACCTTGGAAAAAATGGGTCTTGTCTAGGTCATTTTCTTCCTCCCATGTTACCTTCTCCTCTGAGTTGATGAGGAGGTCATTTGTCCTATAACAGCTTCCCCCTAAAGTGTGAGGTCAGAGATGAAGACGATCACCGAAATAATTTATAACAAGTGTTACATAGTAATTTGTCACCGTCCCTGTACTCCCCATTCCTTGATCTTGGAGGACCCGTATAATGACCCTTGTGGCTTTTCCAAGCATGGAATACATACCCCTGAACCACATTTTGTCTACCAAATAATCTCCCTTTACAAATTTTCTGAAAGTTCCTTGTAAAAACATGGTTTTCAAGGTTGGCACTTTCACTCAATGTCTGACCCATATTGATAGCGAAATTTGCACTGAGACCCGTGCCGATCGGCGCTCTGTCTTAATGTTGCACCGACACCGATCCTGTTTTGGAAAGTTTTTTAAATAGAAAGGAAGCTTCTGCAACTAGAAGCTTCGCGAGGCAGTGAGCTGGAAGTTTTTTTTGAGGATATGGTCGATGAGTTCCCCTTTGGGCTTCTTGTTCCCAAGGAATAGGAACTACTCCAAAGGATAACCTCTTTTCCCATTATTTGAGGGCCCATAACCTCCTCCTCCACTGTTATATAAGGAGACCTCCTTCAGCTCTACAACCTTAGTTAGTGATGATATAAAGGATAAGTAATCATATCTTTGCGAGAATAGTGCAGAGTGTGATTGTTTTTGTGTGTTGGGAACATAGTGAGATCTTGGATCTTTGTGTGTGAAAGTGTTACAAACGTGCTTGGATACAGACCTGCTGAAGGAGAGCCTCAACATCAAGGCTTGGTTGTAAACTCCCTTTGTATTTATCATAATAAATGCATCTGATGTTTATCTTCCACTCTTGTTTGAATTTATAATGATATTTATAGCATTCCTTGATCAGTTAGATAGTTTTTAATTGTTTTATGTTTGTCATGGTTTTACGCTTGTCGTGGTGTCTTGACTGTTTTTACAGGTAATCGAACATTGGTAGCAACGTGTATCGAGCTTGAGAAGAGCGACGGATCAAGAAGCTTCAATGGAGGATGACAACATAAAATCAGGACAAGGTAGGTCATCTTCCTTGCTCTGAATTTCATTTACAATCTAGGAAGGTAGATGTTAGTATGTTCTCGTAGTTGCTAGACCCACCCTAGGGCTACAGGGATCGCCTTTGTCCGCAGAGAGTATTTACTTAGATAACAAATTGGCGACTCCGCTGGGGAGTTTCCTTTGAGTTTGTCACCCTTTGAGGTCTTAGTCATTCGAAAAATTTAGTCGAATGACCATTTCCCTATTTTTTCCTATGTTTTTCATCAATTACAATCTTTTAGTTTTTGCTTGAAGTGGTGAGTCTAGTCTTGGTTGGGAGAAATTCTTTGTTTTTTCTTGTGCAGACATTGGCGCTTTTATTTTTTTAATAGTCATGATGATTGGCACTAGTTGTCAGTTAGAAACTCGTGCCAATTGGCCATTGGCGCTAGTTGTCAGTGAGCAAGTCGCGCCAGTTGGTGCTAGTTTCACCCACAAAGTCGTGCCAATTTCAGGTTGTGTGAAAAATTAAAATTTTTCCCTAAATCCTTCACCAGTGTGTCTTTCCCTTCCGGTACTTTTCTTTGTATCATTTATAGGTTCTCCCCTTCACTGAAGTGGGTTTGATTGGCTTATTGGTTTTGTTTTTTTTCCCGTTTGGACGCGCATCCTTACATCCTAGTTTTTCTAGGACTGTGCATCAATTGCCTGGTTGCATGCTTCGCGGGACATCACCCTGCAGATTGAGTCAGTCTCCTTTCTTGGTGAGCCATATTTAGTTGATTGCCTTTTCTTTTTTCTTGATTGAGTGTTCACATTTCTGGTGTCTGTCCGAGTTCATTTGATCCGCTTGTTCAATTGTGAGCATAAATTACATTGCTCATTGTTCAGCTGAAAAGTCTTCTTTCTATGATTGCTTGACGTAAAAGGGAATGAATGCCTTTTTTTGAGCCCATGCTTTGGAATTCATCTTTTTTCTTGAACTCATATGTCTTGTAGCCTTTTGAGGACTTTCTTTACAAAGTGTTTGAAACAACGATTGCATTCTTAGTGTTTGTTTGCATCCCTTTTGCATTCATCCTTCCATTAAGGAAATTTGTGTTCATTTAGTTTTCATATTAGAGTTTTATTTTCATTAAAGTGCATTAGATCACATTGAATTGAAAATTATTTTTTTATATCCATCATTGAACTTAGATTACATTGTTTAATGATTGAAAACTAAAGGTCTGTAATATCCCAAAATAGACTGCTCAGCAAAAGATGCCTGAAAAACGCATTTTTCAGGGATGTTTGCTTCAGAAACCAAGATCAGCCCTTGGATTCCTTATATATGATAATATAATACCAAATCCCAAGAGGATATCAGAAAGAAATATTTCTAGGTGGGTTATACAGGTCTCCCACACCTAGTGGCCTTGAGAAAGTGCCCAATGAAGGACTGCAGCAATATGTAAACACTGTATTTGAGTAGAAGTATTCTAATAACACATGGGATATATTAATAAACAATTTAATAACAGTAATAAATGTATCATAAAGGAAAGGGATCTATTTCTTTAACCAAAAGTGGGGAAAGATAGTGATTTAAGCCCTAAAAAGGTCATTTCCAGAAACCTGCGTAAAAAAATAGGAAATTGATGGTTGTATCTGTTAGCTTAGGTCATGAAGGACTCCCATACCAAATTTCAGCTTAAAAAAATCATTCTAGCTAAGTTAAACATACCTCTCACTCCCGAAATGGCTTAAAAACCTTGATTTCCCATGACTTAGAGTATGCAGAAATTAGTGAAGCACAAAAAACATGAATTTCTGAAGGGGTTAACTCTAATAGGGTTTGAAAATTAGTAAATTGGACCAAGGATATGGATAAAACAATTATTAAGAGAAAAACAGATCATTTACATGAAGAATGCCTCAGATTGAGGTACTGCAACAATGGATTGAAACAAAAAAGCTTAACAATGTAAATTTCAGGAGGTTTACGAAATATTTTATTAAATTTTAGATCTAGGATATATATTCATATAAAAACATAGATCTATTACAGATCTGTAAGCCAAATAGGCCCTTATTTACACTCCCCTTGGGGATCTCAGCAAATCATGCACCACAGTGAGTAGATCTGAGATCTAAGTCACAGTTCTGCAACAATATTCAGAAATTTTGTAGTATATACAAAAGTAATATATCAGATCTGAAGGTTACATGGATTGGTTGGCCAACCCATGGATCACCTTAGTGAAAGGAAGGATCCTTTCCACTAGAGATCTCTCCTCCAAGATAATTTCCAAACCCTTTGCAACTCTGATCTGCAAAGAGGACGCAGTATCTTCAAGGAACTACATATATTATGATGTCTAATACTTTTTCTTGATGCAAATATCAAAAACTGAAGCTCAACCAAGGGATGCACTCTTCCAGGAGGTTAAAAGACACATTCACTGAGAAGAGGCTCCAATACAAGCTAGATCTGAACAGATCTAGTATTCCACTTGCTGTATCTTACAAAAGAAAGCAAACCCTTACTGGATCTACGTTGCAGTTGGAAGTAGAAGCTTGGTATTCAACCTGATAGTGGACAAGCAATACAAGCTCTCCCAAGAGCTCCTAAATGGGAAGAGATGGAACTCCTAAACAGGAAATTCCAATACAATCTAGGCTAAGCAACCAAGAAGGCTATTTGTCTAAAGAGACAATAATTCATAAATAAAATCATGAACATCATCAATATGCTACCGTCCTCTTCCTTTTATAATATCAAGAGATTGTAAAACCCTAAACCACCTTCAATGATTTAGCCCCATTCACATGTGTAGCCTCCAACTTGACTGCGCTGTCCTTCTAGGAGATTCATTGTATCTGGACAACGTGCTTGATTTGGTCCTGGTTGACTTGGTCAATAGATTCAGTCTCTTTCACCCTCAAGTGTGTTTTTACAAGTGGCCCAGATTTAGCCTTGTTCACATTGGGCATTGATTTATTCTTTTATTAGGAGTTTTATGAACCTCCTTTACATATTTATTCTTTAAACAAAGAAAGAAAAACAAAATGAATATTCCTATTAGCTTAGGACTAATTAGGAATATTACAGTCCTCCCCTCCAAAATGTTACTTGTCCTCAAGCAACTCACAAGGAATTTGCAGGATCTCCAATGGAATTGTCTCCTCCCAAGAATACAAGTTTGCCTTTGGTGGATGAACCAAATAGCTGTCATCATGAAGTAGTGGGAGATACATGAAAATAATCATATGCTATCCATTGGTCTTCTTAAGGCATGAGAGATGGTAAATATTGGGTACTGCAACCCCCATGAGAAACTTCAATCTCCATGCTATCAACCAAACAAAGTGAGCCATCCTTGATAGCTCAAAGAAATAGTCTCCAATCCCCACCATATGCAATGTGTAGGGGCTCCATGGCTGGAAATGAGAGATAAGAATTCTCAATTCACACTGTCTCTCCCTCCATTTATGATAAATATGGAACTGATGAACCTGGGCTATAGTAATATAGACTTCATGAAGCCAAAAGGGACTTGGAACTTCATGATTCCCGTCATGGATTCTAGTGAGCCTCCTTGCCCAATCTTCCATGCATATAGTTAATAGAGGATCTTCACCATATGTGCTCCAAAAGAAACATGGACTAAGTGTCATATGACATAGTGGATGGTGACAATAGTCCCTCCCTTCAGACCAGCGTTGTCCTTCATCTTGCTGCCTCAAATCATGGTACAATAAGTGGCCATCCCACCACCTTCTTGCTGCAAAAAGCTTCTTCGAAGCTTGGAAATAGTAGAGTATAATAGGTTTTGGCTGAATACAATTCAAGCAACACATGTATTTTTGCAAATTCTCCGAAGTGAGAGACTTCTTCCAATGCCATAAGCCCAACATATGGCTCCTTGCATAAGAAAACAAAGGATATGATGTAGCAGCCATGCAATGTGCTATTGTCCTCTTGAAGCATGAATGAATATGGGAGATTTCATTCCCAAAGGACACACTCAACCAATGTGTAATCCCTCCTCTCACGTTCCTAACAAATATCAGAGCATCGTCATCACCATGATATAAATAAGCTTTCTTATGCCACCTCATGAGAAGGTTACATTCTTCCCCAACCCAAGGTACATACATGATTATGATATTTGTTCTAAATAGAAATACATGCACATACATCATAGGTATAAGAAAATGTATGGACATGGAATTCATCATGGGGTGCCCATACTTATTGTCAACCAAAGCAACCATGCCTCCTTCTTATGCATCCTTCTCTTGAAATACAAGGCATGAGACAAGAAAATAAAAAACTTTGGGTGGTATCCACACTCACCCAATAGAAAACAACGCAGGTCATCTCCTCCCTGCTTTAGATCTGGATGTGGTAAGAGGTTTACATACCACTTACTTTCTGCCCTCATCATCCCATCATGGCTGAAGGTGAAATGTATATTTGGTGCTTTAGGGAAGCACCCATCATGCTGCAAGACCTCCCTTAGCCCATCAAGGGAGTGGCCAAGTTTGAAAATAGTCTTGGCCCAAACCATCCCATCTAGAAGGAAGGGGACCTCATCACCATTTGGCATCCAAATCAGAAAAATGCTGATGGTCCCATGATACCAATGGTCTACCCAAGGGATACAGCGCAGTTCTTCCAACTGCTGCTTGAGAATGTCATGTGGCAAGTTGTCCTCCAATAAGGTACTAGCTGTGCATGAGTGCTCATCTACTAGGTAGCAGTACACAACAGTATATATCAGCTATACGTGATCAAAATAACAAGACAATGTGCCATAAATTTCTTCTAAAACATCATGATGAGTCTGGAGAGATTCCAACCCATACTCTCTCAATAATAGCCATAACAACAAGGACTCCTGCTGCCTCTTTGCATTATCAAAATGTAGATCATGGAGCAATAATATAATGATGGACATGTGAGATGCCTCATCAACATAGCACAAACCATCTCCCTTATACATCATGGGGAAATTATCCTTCCTCCAAAAACAATATACATACATGAAATACATCTCAAATATAAATACATGTGAGCACATGAGACATATCTCAGACAAATGTAAATACATGGATATAATATTTGACATATGATGTCCAAACTCTCTTCTTAAAATCCACAACAACCATGCCTTTTTCTTATGCATCATATCTTTGAGACTCAAGGCATGAGTTAAAGAAATATAAATTTTTGGGTAATGACCAAACTCACCCAAAAACAACCAGCACATCCATGCTTCTTGTTGGCCTGTATCCTAAATCTGCAAGGGGGTTTTCAACCTCTTGCTCCATACTGCCATCCACTCATCCCAATATGGGTGATGGATGTCATTCTGCCATGGCTTGGTATCCTCCCAAGGTAGGACATCATGCTTCTCCAACCTTTGAAGAAATTTGCACCTCATGAAATGTTGAAGTGCACCTCCAATGGAATCTCCTGATGAGACCTCCTCCTCATGCATGACCTCCTAAAACCAAAGAGGCCTTGGATATCCTACAAGTAGAAGTCTCTCTTTGAGTTGTGGCATGCTCATTGAGAGAGTGTCATCTGGAGAGGAGAAAGAGTTTCGCATCCCAAGATGTCTACCCCTTGACATCTCTTCCTCCATGGCTTCCTGAATGAAGTTGGCATCTGAATGTTCCCATGAGGAATGGGTCCTCAACTCTTCACTGCTGCTCTTGGACAGCGCAGTGCAACCCTACTGCTCTAGATTAGAAGTAAGTGATGATCTTGGGTCATACAATAGCCTATTTTCACAATCTTCTGAAGGATCTGCTGCAATAATAGGAAGTGGAAATGCAATCATACCTTGCTGGACTTTGGGAACACCTTGCATGGCTGCAAGAGTTCTTTCTTTCACAATGTTGGCTTCCTCAACTACAAGTGTTGAAGGGTGATCCTCCAAGGCTGTCATAGTGCTGGTGCAAATCTCCTCAAGAGATAGTGAGGGCTTCTCTTCCTCAAATCTCTTGATCACCCTTTTTCTGCAAGATCTCTTCTCTTCCTCCATCTGGATGAATTGAGGAAAAGTTAGAGTCTCCTTGAAGGCTCTAGAGTGACACTTGTGCTCTGTCAAGTACCTACTTATAATCTCATGTTCTAAGTTATCTTCTTTCTCTTCACTCCCTCTATGAGAATAGGAAGTGCCTGGTCCTTCTTCTTCTTGAAACCTCCTAGAGGTCTCACTGCAGCTTTCTTCTTTCTTCTGTTTAACCTCTTTGGAGAGGCTCTTCTTAGATCTGAAAACTGATGAGAGTAATCCCATCCTCTCCATAATTTTGGACTCTACTCCTTCTATTCAGAATTCTGATAGCTAGATCTCACAGGCTGAGCCAAATATTATGCTTTGATAACACTGTAATATCCCAAAATAGACTGCTCAGCAAAACAGTCCTGAAAAACGCATTTTTCAGGAATGTGTGCTTTAGAAACCAATATCATCCCTTGGATTCCTTATATATGATAATATAAGACCCAATCCCAAGATGAGATCTGAAAGAAATCTTTCTAGGTGGGTTATACAGGTCTCCCACATCTAGTTGCCTTGAGAAAGTGCCCAATGAAGGACTGCAACAATATGTAAACATTGTATTTGAGTAGAAACAAGATAATAATGCATGGGATATATTAATAAACACTTTATTAACAGTAATAGATGTAGCAACAAGGAAAGGGATCTATTTATTTAACCAAAAGTGGGGAATGACAATGATTTAAGTCCTAAAAAGGTCATTTCCAGAAATCTGCGTAAAAATAGAGGAAAGTGATGGTTGTATCTGTTATCTTAGGTCATGAGGGACTCCCATACCAAATTTCAGCTTAAAAAAATCATTATAGCTAAGTTAAACAGACCTCTCACTCCCGAAATGGCTTAAAAACCCTGATTTCCCATGACTTAGAGTATGCAGAAATTACTGAAGCACATAAATCGTGATTTTCTGAAGGGTTTAACTTTAATAGGGTCTGAAAATCAGTAAATTGGACCAAGGATATGAATCAAACAATTATTAAGAGAAAAACAGAGAATTTACATGAAGAATTCCTCAGATTGAGGTGCTGCAACAATGGATTGAAACAAGAAAGCTTAACAATGTAAATTTCAGGAGGTTGAAGCAATATTTTATTAAATTTCAGATCTAGGATAGATATACATATAAAAACATAGATCTATTACAGATCTGTAAGCCAAAGAGGCCCTTATTTACACTCCCCTTGGGGATCTCAACAAATGATGCACCACAGTGAGTAGATCTGATATCTAAGTCACAGTTCTGCAACAGTATTTAGAAATTATGTATTATATACAATAGTAATATATCAGATCTGAAGGGTACATGGATTGGTTGGCCAACCCATGGATCACCTCAGTGAAAGGAAGGATTCTTTCCACTAGAGATCTCTCCTCCAGGAGAATTTCCAAACCCTCTGCAACTCTGCTATTCAAGGAGGACGCAGTCTCTTCAAGGAATTATGTCAATGATGATGTAGAATACTTTGGCCTAATGCCAAGATCAAAAAATAAAGCTCAACCAAGGGATGCACTCTTCCAGGAGGTTAAAAGACACACTCACTGAGAAGAGGCTCCAATACAAGCTAGATCTGAACAGATCTAGTATTCCACTTGCTGCAGCTTACAAAAGCAAGAAAACCCTTACTGGATCTGCATTGCAGTTGGAAGTAGAAGCTTGGTCTTCAACCTGATAGTGGACAAGCAATACAAGCTCTCCCAAGAGCTCCTCAATGGGAAGAGATGGAACTCCTAAACAGGAAATTCCAATACAATCTAGGCTAAGAAGCCAAGAAAGCTGTTTGTCTAAACAGACAACAATTCAGATATAAAATCATGAACAACCTCAATATGCTGCCCTCCTCTTACTTTTATAAGATCAAGAGATTGTAAAACCCTAAACCACCATCAATGATTTAGCCTCATTCATATGTAGCCTCCAACTTGACTGCGCTATCCTTCTAGGAGATTCATTGTATCTGGAAAACGTGGTTGATTTGGTCCTAGTTGACTTGGTCAATAGATTCAGTCCCTTTCACACTCAAGTGTGTTTTTACAAGTGGCCCAGATTTAGCCTTGTTCACATTGGGCATTGATTTATTCTTTTATTAGGAGTTTTATGAACCTCCTTTACATATTTATTCTTTAAACAAATAAAGAAAAACAAAATGAATATTCCTATTAGCTCAGGACTAATTAGGAATATTACAAGGTCGCATTGAGTGCATTCTCTTTCATTAAAAGCATGCATTAAGTAGATTCTCATTTCATCGAAAAATGCATTGAGTGCATTCTTATTCTTTCAAAAGGAAAAGGAAATTGTGCATAGATTATAATTGCATAGTTTTCAAAAAAGAATAGAATTTTGCATAGATCATTGCATAATGCACATCGTTGAATGTTTTAGATTACGTTTGAATAGTGAAATTCATCTAGTTTGGAAAATTTTTGTTTGTTGTTTGTTGCATCATTGTTTGAGACTCTTCCCTTAACTAGATAACATTCATCGAATTGAAAGATTTATTTTCTCATATAGCTGCATATAGGATATTGTCAGATGAAATTCGATAGGGCATTGAAATTGAAACATAATTCAAGATCAAATTTAAAATTCATTCAATTAACCTAAGGAAGCATTGAAACCTAATGAAACATTTAGAGGTCTAGGCTAGTGAAGTGTTCTGAAGTCATTAAACCTAGTAGCTATCGTTCGCCACCTGCCTTTAGACAACGCTAGTACGTACTTGTGCTCCCCATACCATCGAGTATATAAAGGGAGACCCTCATAGGTTACCATCCTTTATCCGTAGGAAGCTGAGTCTGTCGCCCCGTAACCAGGATACACCGAACACAACATTCGGGGAGACTACCTGCACGTACGTCAAGTCCTTGGTCATTTCTCTTTCATTTGATCACCAAGGTGTATATGGCAGTTCACGAAACTTGGTACACCCTCTTGCTTAGATTACCTGAGTAGTCATTTTGGTCTTTTTGTGACTCTCTAAAAGTGAAATGATCATCGAGCGCTTGTCCTTTCACGCTCGTTTCAACCTGAAAGTGATAGAGTCACCTTTTTCCTGTTTCTCGACTCTTGAAATATGAAACGACAGGGTTTTGTTTCGATGTCTTAAAATATTACTTTCCCACGAAATATTCCTGGTTAAAGTTATCTTCCTTCATGTTTTGTTTTAAGTTTGTTTCCAATGGCAACGTTTCCAAAATTTACCAACCAAGGAATCCCCTCTGTTAGCTCCCTGTAATTAGCAATATTGGCGAAAGTTCGGTTGCAGGGAGAAACATCGTTTCAACCACTTTGGGATTCTAGGATCTAGCCCTCCTGAATCCAGAGAGGGATCTCTTCAATCTTCTGTCCTGGTGCATTTTTGTCTTCGACACTGATACTCTCTGACTGTGCTTGATTTACTATGTTTTGCTAGTATGCAGGGATATGCAGGGGTGATATGGCATCAATGCCTCTTGAAACATCAATGAAACGTGAAGTTTAAACCCTACGATTGATTTTATTTGGTGAATCGAAGGCAGGAGGATCGTCACCCTCTGCCTTTGAATTTTCTTCGAGCATAACGGAAAAATCACTTGGAACCCTGCACAATACAAAAAATATTAAAAAATCCTGCATGTATAGGTTTATTGCTACGGGAGGACATGTGGGGAGAGCATGGCCATTGGATGGAATCATCCAATGGTCTAGATTGATAAAAAAGGGGTCAAAATGAAAAATGGAGAAGTTAAATCGGAGCCGTCGATCACGCAGAGATTGACGGTCGGGAACGGAGGCAAAAAGTCAAAGCGGAGGAGTCAGTTTTTGGAAAAATTGGAGAAATGGGTTAAAACCTGGGTTTTGGACAAAAATGGTCATGAAATCAGGTTTGGGAATCGGGACATACGTGGGCCGTCGGATGGGATCGGCCCACGCGATCAACGGTGGAGGACGGCACCACAAGACCTTAAAAACAGAACCCGGACTTCAAACCTTTAATTCAATCATACTGTATAATTATTTCAGGTCATAGAATAGGCTTGCTGACTGTGCGGGGGAATAATGAAAACCCGCCCCAATTTTTAGATGCCGCGTAGATGCTGACTGGGCATTCGGGACCACCGGCTCTTCGGGAGTGCTGTCATGGCTGTGGGGTCCAGGGTGACTGTTTTGGGCCGTCGATCTGCAAATCAGATCGACATCAAAAATGCTTTTAATACCATTCCGTACCTGTGGATATCGCATGGGCATCTTCGGAGAGAGACTATCGTTTGATGAGCGGCCTCAGATCAGATGGCGCGCATCAATATCGCGTCGGGTCCACGTCCGATCTTTAACGTGGGATGAGCGGCGGTTTTCTGAACAGTGCACAAGACACATGTCGGGCGGTGTATGGAATCGCTGTCGATCGGGAAAAAACCACCCTCCACTTGAAGGCGGTGCGATGGATACCGCCCGGTTTTGGAATGGTGAGTGGTTGGCGAGGACCACCGACTGCGATGGATTGCGTGCCGTCAATCTGCAGATCAAATCGACGGTGGAGATTGATTTGAAATTTTGCACTGGGGAAACGTTACTTCGTAATAAATTCAACAAATTTAAATAAAACTAAGGTTTAGAATTTGGGGGCGAGAGGTTAATTTTCGATATGGTTTGGCGCCCGTCTGTGGGGCCTTTGGGCGCATGGGAGATAAGAAGACCGAGGGTTAAGCAGAGGGCTAATCAGCATCGGGTGTGCGATAAGCGCATGAAGGGTTGGCGCTTGGTTCTAGCACCAAGACGCATGGAGGGGAGGATTAAAGACTTAGCCCAAGGGGGCTTAAGTCCATAATATATATAACATATGCATTTTAATTGTTTTTCAATGGTTTTCAAAGGAATTTGAGAGTTTCGATAAGGCCAAAAAGGATCTTAAACCTTACCAAAAAGGGTTTTGAAGAAGGGAAAGGGGAAAAACATGAAAATGAAGGTTTTTCATGGGAGATGAAAGACAAAGATGAGGTTAGTCTGGAAAAAGGGGGAAAGGGACCAGGGTGCTTGCAGCAGTATTCTTTCTTAGGAATCAGCAGGATTTCTGAGTGTGGAAATGGGCACAGCAGTGAAATTGGGATAGAGGCATGAGGCCTTCAAGAGTCTTCAAGAGCCAACACTTTTTAGCAATAAAATTTGTTCCTTGAAGGCTCAAATTTTTTTTAGCCACCTTTTTCTATAACAAATTTTATAGGTGGCTAACAGTGGCTCCACTTGGGGATGGTGCCTTTTTGAAGGTATCAAGAACTTCAGACTTGCATTCTCTGGGAGGCTGACCTGTGCCACATCCATTATGTTCTCTGGGAGGATGACCTGTGCCTTATCCATTGGGCTGCCATTCCTTTGCTGGGATGATCTTGCTCCGAAAACATATTAGCAACCATAAAAACAATGGATCTTTCATCAACAAGCTTTCTACCTACCCAATCCTATACATCTAACATTTTTTCTTCATTAGAGTGCACTTGGATTGGCAAACTCTTTTCACAACATTTTATTCTTTTGAAAGCGTAAAAATAATCTAATTCTACTCCTTATTTCTCCCTAAACTCAGATTAAACAGTTGAGTTCAGATGCTTCTCTACCTATTCTACCATCTGTTGGGATTAAACTGTCCAGCAGATTTTTATTCTCTAAATTCTACAACAGAAATTTAAAAACATTCAAGTCAGGATTGAACAGTCTAACTTGATGCTGGTCTATGGCATAGAAACAGGCTGCACATAGACATTATTTTGCACAAAATTTAAAACTAAAATGGAAGGCTTGAGATCTGAAATTTCAAAGTACTGCCTTCTCTTTTTACAGCTCTGTTTTGAATTTTGTTTGAGCTGTTCCTTTTTTGTTCTCTGGTTCAGATTTTGAGCTAATAGAACCAGATTTACATCTTTTTGACTCAGGAAATAAAACAGATTTGAGTCATCTCTATTTGGAAACTTAGGTTCAGATTTTGATCTTGTTTGAACCTTTAATTTCTATCCTAAACAATCTACTGATAAGCCAAGATTAAACATTTTGGAAAATCGAATTCACTATCCTATCAGCAAAAAAATTTCAAACTAATTAGTCAAGATTAGGCTATTTGAATAACTAGAAGTGTGTTCTTCAGGAGTGGCATTTAAGCTTGCACACTTTCAGAATTTATTTCTAATTTGTGGTATGGGGCTGTACCTTTCTTGTTTTCATTCTGCCCTCTTTTTTTTTTCTATTTCTTTTCTATTTTTGATTTTTATAACTTTAAATGCAATTGTGGATGAGATATTTATAATGAGGAAAAGATAAAAAGGCTTTAAAACATAGCATGGATCAAGAGAATTAATGTTTAAGAATCCTGCCATTGACTGGGCCCCCAAACAATTCTGCTCCATTCATCTCTTGTAAGAAATAGGCATTGTTACCAGCAGCTGAATGAATGAGATAAGGGCCAAGCCATAAGTTGTCAAATTTCCCGTGCTTGCCCTTGTCTTCCCTCCTTGAGTCCCACTTTAAAATTTTGTCCCCAATTTTGAAGTTGCTGGCCTTTGTTCTTCTGTCAAAAAGCCTTTTAATGTTGTCCTGTTTCTGCAATGCTTTGTTATAAACTTCCTCTCTAGTTTGGTGAAGATGAATGGTCTGATTTGTTTTTCTGATCATGTCATTTTCTTCAGTTTGCAATTCTTGGATCAACTTCATCACTGGTACACCAAGGCTGTTTGGAAAAATTGCATCAGTGCCATATACAAGTCTGTGATGTCGAGGTTACTCTGCTAATATTTTGTCATCATTTTTCCTGCATAATTTATCCTCTGGCTGTGTTGTGAGGCGGATATTTGGTCTTGATCAATAACCTCGGCCTATGATTGAATACTTTGAGGCACAGGTGGCATTTCGGTAGCTGGGAGGAATCAATTTGCCTCAGATGTGGCGGTGGAGGCTTTCTGTTGATAGAACACTTAAGATTTTTTTTTAAAATTTGTTTTAATTGGGGATTAGGCTTTTGATAATCATTCTTAGCCGTGATCCCCACAAATCTGTCTTCAATCTTCTGTCCTGGTGCATTTTTGTCTATGACATTAATACTCTCTGACTGTGCTTGATTTACTATGTTTTGCTGGTATGCAGGGCTACGCAGGGGTGATATGGCATCAATGCCTCATGAAACATCAATGAAACGTGAAGTTTAAACCTCGCGATTGATTTTCTTTGGTGAATCGAAGGCAGGAGGATCTTCACCCTCTGCCTTTGAATTTTCTTCGGGCATAGCGGCAAAATCACTTGGAACCCTGCACAATACAAAAAATATTAAAAAATCCTGCATGTATAGGTTTATTGCTATGGGAGGAGATGTGGGGAGAGCATGGCCATTAGATGGCATCATCCAATGGTCGAGATTGATCAAAAAGGGGTCAAAAAGAAAAAGGGAGAAGTTAAATCGGAGCCGTCGATCGCGCAGAGATCGACGGTCGGGAACGGAGGCAAAAAATCAAAGTGGAGGAGTCAGTTTTTGGAAAAACTGGAGAAATGGGTTAAAACTTGGGTTTTGGACAAAAATGGTCATGAAATCAGGTTTGGGAATCGGGACAAACGTGGGCCGTCAGATGGGATTGGCCCATGCAATCAACGGTGGAGGACGGCGCTACAAGACCTTAAAAACAAAACCCGGACTTCAAACCTTTAATTCAATCATACTGTATAATTATTTCGGGTAATAGAATAGGCTTGCTGACTGTGTGGGGGAATAATGAAAACCCGCCCCAATTTGTAGATGTCGCGTAGATGATGACTGGGCATTCGGGACCACCGGTTCTTCGGGAGTGCTGTCGTGGCTGTGGGGACCAGGGTGACCGTTTTGGGCCGTCGATCTACAGATCAGATCGACGACAGAAATGCTTTTAATACCGCGCCATACCTGCGGATATTGCACGGGCATCTTCAGAGAGTGACTATCGTTCGATGAGCGGCCTCAGATCGGACGACGCACATCAATATCGCGCCGGGTCCACGTCCGATCTTTAACGTGGGATGAGCGGCGGTTTTCTGAACAGTGCACAAGACACATGTCAGGCGGTGTATGGAATCGCTACTGATTGGGAAAAAACCGCCCTCCGCTTGAAGGCGGTGCGATGGATACCGCCCGGTTTTGGAATGGTGAGTGGTTGGCGGGGACCACCAACTGCGATGGATTGCGCACTGTTGATCTGCAGATCAGATCGACGGTGGAGACTGATTTGGAATTTTGCATCGGCGGAAACGTTATTTCATAATAAATCCGACAAATTTAAATAAAACTAAGGTTTAGACTTTGGGGGCGAGAGGTTAATTTTCGATATGGTTTGGCGCCCGTCTGCGGGGCCTTTGGGCGCATGGGAGATAATAAGACCGAGGGTTAAAGCAGAGGGCTAATCGACATCGGGTGACGTGATAAGCGCCTGAAGGGTTGGCGATCGGTTCTAGCACCAAGACGCATGGAGGGGAGGATTAAAGACTTAGCCCAAGGGGGCTTAAGTGCATAATATATATAACATATGCATTTTAATAGTTTTTCAATGGTTTTCAAAGGAATTTGAGAGTTTCGATAAGGCCAGAAAGGATCTTAAACCTTACGAAAAAGGGTTTTAGAGAAGGGAAAGGGGAAAAACATGAAAATGAAGGTTTTTCATGGGAGATGAAAGGCAAAGATGAGGTTAGTCTGGAAAAGGGGGAAAGGGACCAGGGTGCTTGCAGCAGTATTTTTTCCTAGGAATCAGCAGGATTTTTGAGTGTGTAAATGGGCACAGAAGTGAAACTGGGACAAAGGCATGAGGCCTTCAAGAGTCTTCAAGAGCCAACACTTTTTAGCAATAAAATTTGTTCCTTGAAGGTTCAAAAATTTTTTAGCCACCTTTTTCTATAACAAATTTTATAGGTGGCTAATAGTGGCTCCACTTGGGGATGGTGCCTTTTTGAAGGTATCAAGAACTTCAGACTTGCATTCTCTGGGAGGTTGACCTGTGCCGCATCCATTATGTTCTCTGGGAGGCTGAACTATGCCTTATCAATTTAGCTGCCCTTCCTTTGCTGGGATGATCTTGGTCTGAAAACATATTTGCAACCATAAAAACAATGGATCTTTCATCAACAAGCTTTCTACCTACCCAATCCTACATATCTAACATTTTTTCTTCATTAGAGTGCACTTGGATTGGAAAACTCTTTTCACAACATTTTATTCTTTTGAAAGCGTAAAACTATTCTAATTCTAATCCTTATTTCTCCCTGAACTCAGATTAAACAGTTGAGTTTAGATGCTTCTCTACCTATTCTACCATCTGTTGGGATTAAACTGTCCAACAGATTTTTATTCTCTAAATTCTACAACAGAAATTTAAAAAAATTCAAGTCAGGATTGAACAGTCTAACTTGATGCTGGCCTATGGCATAGAAATAGGTTGCACATAGACATTATTTTGCACAAAATTTAAAACTAAAATGGAAGGCTTGAGATCTGAAAGTTCAAAGTACTGCCTTCTCTTTTTACAGCTCTGTTTTGACTTTTGTTTGAGCTGTTCCTTTTTTGTTCTCTGGTTCAGATTTTGAGCTAATTAGAACCATATTTACATCTTTTTTGACTCAGGAAATAAAACATATTTGAGTCATCTCTCTTTGGAAACTTAGGTTCAGATTTTGATCTTGTTTGAACCTTTAATTTCTATCCTAAACAATCTACTGATAGGCCAAGATTAAACATTTTGGCAAATCGAATTCACTATCCTATCAGCAGAAAATTTCAAACTAATTAGTCAAGATTAGGCTATTTGAATAACTAGAAGTGTGTTCTTCAGGAGTGGCATTTAAGCTTTCACACTTTCAGAATTTATTTCTAATTTGTGGTATGGGGCTGTACCTTTCTTGTTTTCATTCTGCCCTCTTTTTTTTTTTTCTATTGTTTTTCTATTTTTGATTTTTATAACTTTGAATGCAATGGTGGATGAGATATTTATAATGAGGAAAATATAAAAAGGCTTTAAAACATAGCATGGATCAAGGGAATTAATGTTTAAGCATCTTGCCATTGACAGGGCCCTCAAACAATTCTGCTCCATTCAGCTCTTGTAAGAAATAGGCATTGTTACCAGCAACTGAATGAATGAGATAAGGGCCAAGCCATAAGTTGTCAAATTTCCCGTGCTTTCCCTTGTCTTCCCTCCTTGAGTCCCACTTTAAAATTTTATCCCCAATTTTGAAGTTGCTGGCCTTTGTTCTTCTGTCAAAAAGCCTTTTAATGTTGTCCTGTTTCTGCAATGCTTTTTTATAAACTTCCTCTCTAGTTTGGTGAAGATGAATGTTCTGATTTATTCTTCTGATCATGTAATTTTCTTCAGTTTGAAATTCTTGGATCAACTTCATCACTGGTACACCAAGGCTGTTTGGAAAAATTGCATCAGTGCCATATACAAGTTGGAAGGGTGACATGCCAATATATTTCTTCAAAGTCAATCTGTCAGCCCAAAGTGCATGAACCAGCTTTGTGTGCCAAGACTTTTTGTTGTCCTCCAACAGTTTCTTGATCATGTTAACTAAACTATTGTTTGAGGATTCTGCAAGTCCATTACCTTGAGGGTAATAGGCCGTGGAATGCCCCAATGTTATCTGATATCTGTGACAGAATTCAACCATATTCTTTGATCCAAATGTTGTTGCATTATCAGTGATGATCTTAGTAGGGCAGCAAAATCTGGAGAGAATGTTAGTCTCCATGAATTTAATAATAACTGAATCATTGGCCTGTCTACAAGGTATGGCTTCTATCCACTTAGTAAAATAGTCTGTGGTAGTGAGAATCCACCTATGCTGGGCAGAAGATGGTGGATGGATTTCTCCTATGAAGTCAAGTCCCCACTGTTGAAATGGGGCTTCAACAGTGATTGGATGCAGAGGCAGGGGTAGTAGTTTTCTTTTGCCTTCAAAAAGTTGACATTTATGATAGGCAATGATCATCTTGTGTATATCAGGAAAAAGAGTAGGCCAATAGAAGCCAACACTTAAAATTTTGTTGGCTGTTGTCTTCCAGTATAAATGACCTCCACACTCTCCTTCATGGAACTCATGCTTAACCTTCTCTGTATCAAACTCAGGCAAACATTTAAGCAATAGACCACTTGAATTTTTCCAATAAAGACATTTATCTATAATGCAATAGTTTATAGCTTTTAACTTTAGGAATCTTGCCTTTGTCTTTGTCAAGCCAGGAGGTGTATTCAAATTAAGCAAAACAAAAATAATATCATCATACCATGGAGAATTCATAAAATGGTCTTCAACCATAGGTGGAAATCCTTCTTGGTCATCCAAAGCATCAATCATATTAATGTCAAGAACTTCAAAATTGGTTTCAGCCATTAATCTAGCTAGACCTTGGCCTTTGATGAGTTTAGTGGGTTTTATCTCTAAATGGTATTCAAGGATAACAACAATCCACTTACCTCTTTTACCATCAGGGTCCTGTGTTATAATGTCCTTAACAACTGAGTTTGGGACAAAGGCAATGATGTGTGAGTGAAAGATGTACACTCTGAAGTCTTTCAAGGCTTTAACCAAAGCAAAAGCTTGCTTCTCCATAATGTTGTAATTTAGAGGGGCATCCCTCAATGCCTTACTAAAGAATGCAATAGGCTGCTCTTGTACTTGCGGATTTTTCTGTAAAAGGACAACAGCTATGGTATGTTCTGATGCAAATGAAAAAATATAAAAATCCTTTGAAAAATCAGGACGTATAAGAACCGATGTTTTGGTTAACGCTTGTTTCACCAGCTCAAAGAACTTTTTTTCTTCCAAGGTCCATTTCACCCCTTGCTCCTTCTTCAACATGTTTGTGATATTCCTAAATAGCTCAGCCAAGTTGGGGATGAACCTCATCAAAAAGTTAATCTTTCCAATGAAAGATTGCAACTCTTTGATGTTTCGAGGATGAGAGATTTGCAAAATGGCCTCAATCATCTTTGGATCTACCTTTATAACCTCTTCAGAAATAATGTGTCCAAGAAGTTTACCTTCTTGGAGACCAAATAGTGTCTTCTTAGGGTTTAAAGATATTCAAAACTTTCTACATTTCTCGAAAACTTTTCTCAAATATTCTAAGTGCTCTTCGTCTGTTTTTGAAAACACAGTGACATCATCAAGGTATATAATGATGAAGAAGCCCAGTTCCTCTCTTTGAAAAGTTGCTAGTCCGGCATTCATTAGACCAAAAGACATTTTCACATACATGAAAGTGCCCCATGGTGTAGTAAAGGCTGTCTTTAATTGATCAACAGGGTGGACTAGGACCTGATTGTACCCTGAGTAGCCATCAAGCAAAGAAATTATTCTAGACCCTACCACCCTTTGTAAGATATGATCCATCTTAGGTAAAGGGTAGTTGTCTTTCAATGAAGCTTTTTTCAAGTCTCTAAAGTCTATACAAAGCCTGATCTCTCCAGTTTTCTTTCTAACTGACACCAGATTAGACACCCATTCATAATATCTAATAGGGACAATAATACCAGCCTCATACATTTTCATGATCTCCTTCTGAACCAAAGGCAAATGAACATGGTTTATTCTATGCAGTTTCTGCTTGAAAGGTGTTTGGTTTTATTTGAGGGGAATTTTGTGCTGTATTATTTCAGTGTCATAGGATTTAAGATCTTCGTAACTCCACGCAAAAACATCAGAAAATTCTTTAAACAACTCAATGTATTTGAGTTTAATGTGAGCTGGTAAAGTCTTAGACAGTTTAATCATCATAGGTTTAAGTTCACTGCCTATATTTCAATCTTCCACTTCAGTCTCTACAGGCTCCAGCCTTGGTTTATTTGCCACATCGCTGAAATCAAACAACTCTTCTAAATGTGCCAGACCGCTTGGCAAACTTTCATCTTTAAAGTGTAGAGTTTCTAACTCCTCTGTTTCTAACTCTGCATTCAATTCTGTTTTATTTTTTAGTTTGATAGTCAGAAGATTAATATTGAAAAGCTCAGGAGAGGGCTCTTCTTCACCAAGAAAATTTTCTTCACCACAGTCTGTATCATAGTCTGAGTCCAAACTGTGTAGTTCGAATTCATTTCTGAATTGCATGAAGTCTTCTATTTGTTTGTCTTCGTCAAATACCTGCCAATAATTTTTATTATTGGGCACGGATGGTATAAATTTCATCTGAGTTGTGCAATCTTTGGCATTATATGGCATTAAGCATGTTCTAGCTGCAAAGGCTAAATTGTGGGCTGCAATATTTCTTTTTCTTGGGACAAAAAATAGTTTGGCCTACTCGAATGTTTTTAAAAGGTCCATGACATCGTTTCGGTAGGCCCTAAGTCTGGGATGATTTGTGTTATACTCCCCATTAACTTGCCTAATAACTAACTCTGAATCCCCATATACGTTGATTCTCATGGCTCCTAACTTTTTCAATAGATGTAAGCCCAAGAGAAGGGATTCATACTCCGCTATGTTATTGGAACATTGAAAGTTTAATTTACAGGAAATGCAGTTTGTGTGGTTATTTTCAGTGTTGGAAATCCAGACACCTGCACCAGCACTAGTTCTAGTGCAGGATCCATCAAAATACATACTCCACAGAAGACTATTCTTAGTTTCATTTGTTTGGTGGTTGTCCTCTTCAACTAACGTGCTTCTTGATTGTTGTGGAATGTCAACATTTAGTTGCGTTTGTTTTAACTCCTCAGGTTCTTCATTGGGTTGAGGATTGTTTTCTTGACTGTTAAGGTTTAGGAGCAATGGACACATGACTTGAAGCTCAGGACCTGTGTTTGGTTTGTTGATACTCATAGGTTTTGCCAACTGTTTTGACAGTTATGTGGTGTTTACCTCCTCCTCTATATCGGCCATAAATTTTGTTAAAGTTACTTGTTCATCCAATGTTTCTTCATTAAAAAGGATAAATGAATCAAGGCCTGTGTTTACAGAGTATAAAGGGGAGTTTTGCGGTCTGTCTTGACTTGTAACTGTGTATTGCATATGAGGCTCCCTGTAAAGTCTTTTGGTCTGATTGAAAACATGGATAGTTGCATAGGTCATGTCCATTTGCATAGTCCCTTGTAACTTATCCCCCCATGATCTTGATAACAACATTCCATATTTGGGGGGAACATCAGCCACCACAATATCCATGACTAAGCATTTGGATGGAATCTGGGCTAAGTTAACACAGAGGTCTTTGATTAATCCTAAACATTTTACTCTGCTTGAGTCAAAGGAGTAAAGATCTTTGTAAGGTCTAGTGATTTATAAACCAAGGCTCTCCATTACAGCTTTTGGCATTAAATTATGAGAAGCCCCAGAATCATGCATAGCGTTGTGCAAAATCTTGTCATGAACGTTTAAACTCACATAAAAGGGAGGAACAGGTCCCTGTTGAGTCCCAAATTTGCATCTTTTCCATACATTTTTCCATACCTTTTTCACTCACCTAAACCTCCCAAATTGTCAATATCATGTGCAAAAGAGCATCTAACATGGTTTTTAATTATATTTTTGTGTTTGCTATTTGATCTAGATTTTGTTCGTTAATTTCATAAGATCTTGCCACTTTCATGTTCTTGCCTTTTCAGCGGCTATTTTGTGAGCTACATGCTACGGGTGTCTCTGAGGAGAAAGCAGTACATGGGTAGATTAGGAATAGCTGGACATGGTTAGGTGTCCCTATTAATTCCAAAGCAAACTCATCCAAATAAGCCGCGGTCAAAGGCGTCCACATGGAAGTCAACCATGGAGTTTCATGTCGGCCGGACTCTGTTTCGTGTCACATGAAGATCCATACGGCCGTTTCTAAGCCTGCGGAGGATAAATCGACATCTGTACAGGGTTCTAGAGTCGAATTCAAGCATCCGCCTCTTGTAGATTTACTTTCCAACACGGCCATGCTCCTATATCCGTGGACGTAGTGGTCTACGTGCTCTCCACTAGCATGAACTTTAGGAAACAATTATAGTTCGTTGTTATATATAATGCGTTTGCATACGCATATGAAGTTAGTCGATATTAGTGAATGTAGTCTCTGTTATCTTTTGATTAGTCTGCTCTGTAGTGATTACGCTGCACTTGTGCCGTAACATTACCATTCTATAATGACTGCTTTTTAATATGAGAAGACTCTGTTTTTCAACTTAATTCGTATTTGAAGACCTTTGCCAAGGCTGGAGTAGAGGGCCCCTGCTCAGCTAAGGTTTTGTGCATTAGTGTATAATTTTAATTTTATTTCATTGTGTCATAATCCATTCATATGTTCATATATTGCATTTGTTTCATTTCTGTTTATACACTTCCATAATTTCCATTTCATTTCTGTCTTTCATGCTTTATGATTGTTAATCACTGATCAGTGTTCTTGTTTCAGGTTATAGATAGGCAGCCCGGGTATTTTCATATCTTTTTGACTAATGACATGGAACTAACATTGTTCTGCTGCTAATTTGCCTTTCATAGCTTTTATTTAATTTCAGTATTGCTTTGTTCATTCTAAGCTGCTCATAGCATCTTCAGTTGCCTCCGAAAGCCACAGCTGGACTGATGGTGAGGGATTGGAGTATGAAATGTGTAGTTCAGTATTAGTTTCTTTTCTGCAAATTTAGATATATTAAGCTGCTCATAGCATCTTCAGTTGCCTCCGAAAGCCACAGCTGGACTGATGGTGAGGGATTGCATTATGAAATGTGTAGTTTAATATTAGTTTCTTTTCCGCAAACTTAGATATATTAAATTGTGCATGACATATTTAGTTGCCTCCGAAAGCCACAGCTGGACTGATGGTGAGGGATTGAATCATGAATGTATGGTTTGATATTAGTTTACTTTCTGCAAGTTAAATATCAGTTACTCAAGTTGTTTATGATTACTTCCGAAAATCATAGTTGGACTAATGATGAAGGATCAGAAGATAAATTGATGTAATCTGATTTAGATTTATTTTGTTGCAATTTTGAATTTCCTTAAGCATAGTTTCTTTTGTGTTTAGTCAGCAGCAAGAATAGTTTGGTTTTTCATGCTCACTAGTTCACTGTTTTGATTTATTAGATTAGCAGCACCTTTTCATTTCAGCAGCACATTCTCATTTCCTTTCAAGTCTTGTCATTGTAAATTTCAAATTTCTTTTTAAAAGTTTCAAGTTGGTAAATCATTATAGGGGATATCATTTCCTTGAACAAACATAACCAAACTTGTTTTCATCTTAGAATTTCCATTTCACCTTAGAAAACCAAAAACGACAAAAGGTTAAGAAATAGGTTATCTTGCACATATAGTGCGCCGCACTTCATCAGCTTACGAATCCCGGATTGAAAAATTAAATGCAGCAATTTAGGATACACTAAATTGACCAAACATTTTGGCGCCGTTGCCGGGGAAGTGTAACTAGGTAGCCAATTTCTTAAAAAAAAAAAACATAAAAGCATAAAAGAAGGGAAAACTTGATAACTTCTTGAAGTATGCTCTCCTCTTGCACCTAGTGTGATCTGGAGGATCAGAAAAGAGAGTTATTGGTTTAGTAATTTCTTAAGTATGCTCTCTTCTTGCACCTAGTGTGACCCGGAAGATCAGAAAAAGAATTATTAGCCCAACTTTTTAAAAATAAAAAAAAATGACATGCATAGAGCAAGAGATTCTAGGGGAAGGTTTATAGCTAAAGCCAAGAGTTCGATTTTCACAACTCCATCTTCTTCAAGGCATAGACCGGATTCACCACCATCTACCCCTAGCCTTAAGATTTTTGGAAGTCAAGGAACAGCTGAATTAGAGGATTCTCCTATACCACCTACTAAAACCCACTTAGAAAACAAAGAGACTTTCTCTCATCCTCCCTTGGTAGAAGAACTAGAGGACTATGAGGACTCTAAAGAAACTATCATGGCAGAGGAAGTAATAAATAGAGGTGGAGGTAGAAGAGGAGGAAACAATGGAGATAACAATGGTGAAGGAAATAATGGTAGAAATAGGGAAGGAGACAATTTGTTTGGGTTCCCTATAGTTGATGAGGAAACTCATGCAACAATGAAAAATATCTCACCATCTGTTCTCCCTAACTTTTATGGATTGCGAAGTGAGGATCCTGAAACATTTCTGTTTGAGTTTGGAGTTGTGTGCCGAACTTATGACTATATGGAAGATTCTCAAAAACTCAAACTGTTTCCTTCAACATTGAAGGGATCTGCTTTGAAATGGTTCATGGGATTAGCCACTCAATCTATTAGGACTTGGAATGAAATGAAACAAACATTTTTGGATAGATACTTGGACTATTGTATGCCCACCAATCACAAGGATGAGGTATTTAAAATGATGCAAAAAGAAGATGAAAATTTGGAAGATTTACTTGAAAGATTTCAATACAACTTGAAAAGAGCAAAGATGAGCAACTTAGATGATGAAACCTTGAAAGCCCTCATATTAAAAGCCATTAGAGATGAATGGATAGATATTTTAAACATGATGGGGAAAGGAGAAATTTCTCAACTTCCACTTCGTGATATAACAGAACTATGTGTCCATCTCTCAAGAGGAAAATCTAAAACTGGAAAAGGGCCTAGGGATCCTTCTCTTATTAGGGCTAACAAATCTGCAACTGGATCAGTAAGTAGGGCAGAGATTGGTAATATGCTTGATGAGTTCAAAACTGATATTTTAGGGAGCCTTAGTGAACAACTAAACACCCTTAAAATCCAAAACAAGCAGAAAGCAGAAACAGATGCTTTAGCCATCTTTTGTCTGAAATGTAGGAAGAAACATGCTTTAAAGGAATGTCCCTTGGATGCAAAAGTTGTAGAAACATGTATGATTTTCTCAGAGAATCATGAGATCAAGGATTGTCCTTCAATTCCTGGACTCAAAGCTGTTTTTCAAGAAGACCCAAATTCAGTAGAATCTCTCTGTTTTGTCACAAGGAGACCTTGGCAGGGACAACAAACTCAAGGGTTTAACAACCCTATGAACTATCAAACCCAACCAAATTGGAATCCTTGGCAACAACCTTGGCCCCAACATCAAAATTCATATCAGCCATGGGTACAAGGGATGCAAAATCCTTATGGGATATTTGCTCAATTTTATCAATATCCTTCATCTTTTCAAAATCAACAAGCTCCACAACTTCCAAACCCAAATCCACAACTTTCATTGCCATTTCCACAACAACAACCTTCTCAACAAAATCCAAATCCTCAACTCATGCTCCCATACCAACAAAAGACAAATCAACTTCCAGCTCAACCATTTCCAAATCCTAACAATAAAAATCCTCAGAATACTTACATGGTAGAAGGACAACAATTTCCTACCTATATGATTGTTCCTCTCAACGATGTACAACTCAGATCTGGTAGAGTTTTAGAAAAACCTTCTATAGATATTCAAGAGCAAGATACCTCTGAGGAGGAATCTCTTCAAGTTAATAAGGGTTCTGAGGAAGAATCTCTTCAAAATTCAAGCATGCAAAAAGAAAAAGAAAAGTTAACACCCACAACTCCTATAGTTGAGCAACCAACATCTTCATCTACACCTCCTTTTCCGGAAATACTACAAAACGATAAGGGGGTGGAAAAACAAATCTTGTTGCCTAACTATGACTTTCTAGATGAATTGAAGAATGTTTGTATCAAGATTCCATTGCTACAAGCCATTCGAGAAATTCCTATTCTAGCAAAAACCATAAAGGAGTTGAGTTTCAAAAGACCAGGAAGGAAGCTAAAGGACACAAGAAGAATCCACCTGGTAGGAAAGATTGCAGACATTATGATGGGAAAAATTACCATGCAAAAGTATGTAGATCCAGGAAGTCCAATTGTCAAGACACATATAAATGGGATAGAAATTCCAAACACATTGATTGACTTAAGGGCTGCTATCAACATTATGAGTAGACAGACTATGGAACAGTTAAAACTTCCTAATCTTCTCTTTACACCTACTTTACTACAACTTGCAGATCGATCAGTTATTAAACCAGATGGTGTATTAGAAGATATTTCAGTCTCCTTAGATTCTTGGGAATATCCAGTAGACTTTATGATTTTGACTCCCAAGAATAATCTAGGAGGACATCCAGTTATCTTAGGAAGACCTTGGCTAGCCACAGCTGATGCTTTTATTAGTTGTAGATCTGGAGACATGTACATTTATAATGGTAATTCGACAAAGAAATTCAATTTGTATCCTCCAGCAAAAGCAATCACAGAAGTAGGAGACAATGAATGGGTCGATGATGAGGACACTATACAACCTGTCTTTACCATTTCTGAAATCAGTGAGGATAGTCAAATTCTGAACACATTAGAAAATTTTGAGACATCTTGAGAATATGACCCCACACAATTTCAGTTGGAATCTGACATAGAATATTTATCATCAAGACAAATGTCTCTTTACTCTATGGAAGAATTTGGTAGTTCTACTATTGAGATTTTTCCAGAAAAAACATTGAATATCAACAAACATTTGGAGAAATCACAACAAGAAGAACTAACCAGAATCTTGCAAAAACATTCTACTGCATTTGCATGGGAGTATACTGACATGAAAGGTATTGATCCTAAGACTTGCATCCATCATATCTATATTGAGGAAAACAGTAGACCAATCAGACAACCTCGAAGAAGGATGAATCCAAATCTTAGGGAGATAGTGAAAGAAGAGCTCCAAAAATTACTCAATGTAAACTTCATTTATCCAATTTCAGATAGCCGATGGGTTTCTCCTTTGGTTGTAGTACCTAAAAAGAATGGTAAATGGAGGGTATGCATTGATTACAGGGAATTGAACAAAGCAACT
Organism: Pinus albicaulis; assembly: GCA_034641835.2. Classification (NCBI taxonomy): domain Eukaryota; kingdom Viridiplantae; phylum Streptophyta; class Pinopsida; order Pinales; family Pinaceae; genus Pinus; species Pinus albicaulis. The sequence continues at coordinate 42,166 of JAXQQM020080287.1, read as the reverse complement.
TTGAAGGATCACTTTCCTTTGCCTTTTATTGATCGGGTATTAGATACATTAGCAGGTAAAAAGTACTTTTCATTTTTGGATGGTTTTAGTGGTTACAATCAAATTCAGGTAGCACCTGAAGATCAAGATAAGACCACATTTACTTGTCCAAGGGGAACTTTTGCCTACCGAGTGCTTCCTTTTGGGTTATGTAATGCACCAGCAACATTCCAAAGAGTAGTACTAGGAATTTTTTCTGATCTAATCCATGATTGTGTAGAAGTTTATATGGATGATTTTACAGTTTATGGTAATTCATTTGAAGAGGCATTAGAAAATTTGGAAAAAGTTCTCATAAGATGTAAAGAAACAAACCTTTCATTAAGCCATGAAAAATGCTTTATGATGTTTACTGAAGGGATTGTTTTAGGACATCGTATTTCAGGAGATGGGATTAAGGTTAATAGATCAAAAGTTGAAGTCATCTCCAAGTTGCCTATTCCAAATTGTCAAAGAGATGTTAGAAGTTTTCTAGGATTTACTGGTTACTATAGAAGATTTATAGAAAACTTCACTAAAATAGCATCTCCACTCTTCAAATTGCTTACAAAAGACTGTGAATTTAAATGGGATCCTGATTGTCAATCAGCCTTTGAAACTTTGAAAACAAGAATATCTGAAACACCTATCTTGAGAGGACCAAATTGGAAACTCCCTTTCCATATTTCTACGGATGCTTCAGATACAGCTCTAGGAGCTGTGTTGGGTCAAAAATATTTAGTTCCTTATGCCATTTATTATACCAGTAAAAATTTGACTCCCATAGAGTTGAACTATACTGTGACTGAAAAAGAGTTTTTAGTTATTGTTCATGCAATTAATAAGTTTAGACATTACATAACAGGCTATGAAACTTTTATTCATACTGACCATTCTGCAATTAGATATTTAATGAACAAACCTGTTACTAATGGCCGAGTGACAAGATGGCTTTTACTTTTGCAAGAATTCAATATTACTGTGTTGGATAGACCAGGAAAACAGAATACAGTAGCTGATTTCTTGTCTAGGATTCAGAATACTAAAGAAGATTCTCCTGTAGAAGATAAATTTCCTGATGAATACTTGTTTGCGGTAACTATTAAGACCCCTTGGTATGCAGATATTGCTAACTATTTGGTTACAGGGAAACTACCTTCACATTTATTTCCAAGAGAAAAACGAAAGATTATTTAGGAGAGTTCAAAATATTCATGGATTTCTAACGAATTGTTTAAAACAGGGCCAGATCTTGTGATCAGAAGATGTGTCAGGGAAGATGAAATGCTTGATATTCTTAAGGCATGTCATGATGAACCATGCGGCGGACACTTTGCAGACAAAAGGACAGCTTATAAAATCCTTTCTTTGGGATATTATTGGCCTTCCCTCTTCAAAGATGCAAAACAATATTTCAAAAGGTGTGACAGCTGCCAAAGAGTAGGGAAACCTACCCTTTCAAATGAAATACCATTGCAAACACAGGTACTCATTGAACCCTTTGAAAAGTGGGCTTTAGATTTCATTGGACCTATTAATCCACCATCTAAGCAAAAGAAGTATATATTGGTTTGTATTGATTATGTTACTAAATGGGTGGAAGCTAAAGCATTAGTATCTGCTACTGAAAATTCAGTTGTTCATTTTCTTTATGAGGATATTTTTACTCGCTTTGGTGTTCCAAGAGAAATTGTGACAGATCAGGGGAGCCAATTCACATCCAATTTGGTGGAGAATTTGATGGAAGAATACAAAATCAAGCACAGAAGATCTACTCCTTACCATCCACAAGCAAATGGTCAAGTGGAGTCCACAAACAAAGTTCTTGAAAGTATCATCACCAAAACTGTTCATCTACATAGAAGAGATTGGGCAGAAAGGCTTCCAGAAGCCTTGTGGGCCTACAAAACTACATGGAGGAATACAACGGGACATTCTCCCTATGAACTTGTTTATGGGAAAGAAGTCTTGCTCCCCATTGAGTTCCAAGTCAAGACCTTCAAGATAGCAGTTCAGTTGGGGATGGACTTATCAGAAGCCCAAAAGCATAGAATGGAGCGGTTGAATGAGCTAGATGAGATCAGACAAGAAGCAATTCTAAGAACTGATCTAGTTCAATATCAAAGAACTAAATGGCATGACAAATATATCAAAGAGAAGAAGTTTAAAGAAGGAGATTGGGCATTGTTATTTGATTCCAAGTTTAAAGATTTTCAAGGGAAATTTCAGACTCATTGGCTTGGGCCATATGAGATTGACAAGATCTTTAGCAATGGAGCTGTAAGAATCAAGACCATTGATGAGTTTCAAACTCCTCTTGTTGTGAATGGCCATAGATTGAAAGTTTATCATAAGCCACTCTCAAAAGAGGATTTTGTCAAAATGTTTCAAGAAAGTTCTGCAATCAGGCTGGTACAGAAGAATTCTTCTTCTCCACCAACCTAGTTTTTGTTCTTTTCAGTTAAAAAAAAAAAATAAAAAAAAATAAAAAAAATGGTATAAGCCTGAAAACCAATCATTGATTGGCAGTCTTATGCAGAAAATATAGGGTGAAAATCAGGAACACCTGACACTCTATATTTTCCAAAAAAAAAATCTCTCTTTCATTTCACAAGCTTTGTCACCACCCACTCCATTTCATTCCACTTCATTCCATTTCATTTCATTTCATTTCACTTCATTCCACTTCATTTCATTCCATTCCATCAATAAAAGTCTTTTTCATGACCATTTCCATCTGGTCATTTGTCATTTGATTATTTCCATTCATCCAAGTAATAGTTGTGTCAGTTTCCGCAGCTGACATCTGTTTCCGCAGCTGACTCCAGTTTCTGCAGCCATAAGCAGATTCCGCAGCTACTACTCTGTTTTCAAAGAGAATGTACAGTCAGATGTTATTTCCATAATTATGAAATAAAATGCAGGTGAGAGGATCAATGGAGCATTCAAGACACCAATGGAGATCAATCAGTTGAAGACCAAGGGCAAAGGCAAAGATTCCAAAGGTATGAATAAAATTTATTTCAAATAGTATTGAAAAACACATTTTTATATAGTTTTGAACCATGAGCTCTATCCATTACGCGCAATGATTATATTGACAGTTTCGTAACCTTTCACGATCTCCATATTATCCTCTTGCATTCATTCACAAATGGTTTTATCATTGAAATTTCGATTTTCACTCATGTTCCAATATCCCACCGGAGATAATGAGACGTATTTGATTTGACCAAGGACTCTTACAGCCGCATAAATTCATAACCGTTGATTGAAACGTGTTCATATTTATTACACAGCCACCAAAATTCAAAACGCTGCCGAATGTATTATACTTTGTTAATCTCTTTGTCGTGTCTCTGCCGTGTTTACGAAACCCCACTTTGCTCATTCTCACTCCCAGATATTTACCCACTGTCTCATTCCATTTCGTTCCTTTTGCTCATTCTCACTTCTGGATATCTACCCACAGTCTCACTCCATTCCGTTTATGGTGCTCATTCCCATTTTATGATACATCCCCACAGCCATTGTGCTCATTCCTGTGCATTCAACCATTCTATTTCCATTTGAAACCCTCACGAAGGAAAATTTGTGAAGAACAGAAAAGTGAAATGGGTAAATTGCTAAGAGCAGAGCCGGAAGGACCGAAGTTTATAGAGGGATATCCGCAAGCAAAAGAGATATTGAAGAAAGCAAAATGGCTGCGTTTTATTCAGAAATTCAGAGGTTATCACAAAGAAGTTACGAAAGCATTTGCAAGATCGTTTGATGGCTCGGAAGCAGAGATTGGAGACCTCAAGTTTGCGGTCAATGAAGCATCTATAGAAATAGCCACGGAACTTCTTCAGGAGGGAGAGCGTTGGTTCAAAAATAAAAGCATCAGTGATGAGGCATGGAGAACAATCTTACGAAACCAAGGTATGGACATAACTATTTTTAAAAGAGGAATTCCTGTGCATGCATTGAAAGAAGAATGGGCCACTTTACTGCTAATTGTTCAGAAATTCATTACATGTGAAGGCCATTTTGGGTCCATGTATATGTACCATACCAGGCTATTGATGAATTTTCTAGAAAATCAAACTCTCAATCTCCCATATTTTCTATTCAATAGCTTAAAGAAAATGGCTGTGATTGTTCAAAAACACTTAGGAGATGTAGAGCCCCATCTATATCACCACGGCCTTATAAAAATTCTGATTGAAAAGGAGTTAAAGGAAAGAAAAGACACATGGGAACAATTTCTAGTTAGAAATTTCTTTAAGGAACCTCAGGAAATTCCTGAAGGTAGTTCAACAAGAAGGAGTAGAAGAAAAAGAATAAATGTTGAAACCCAAATTACTCCTACTCAGGAAATTCCTGCAGCTAGCACAGCAAGAAGAAGTAGGAGGAAAAGAATAATTGATGAAATCCAAAATACTCCTACTACTACTATGGAAAGAACTGATAGGGAAGAGAGACTGGTAAAAAGGAAGAAGAAGGAAATCAAGGGTAAGAAGCCAATAACACCAAAAGGGAAAGAAACTATTGAGGCTGTACATAAAACTCCTTCTTCTTCTGAAGAAGATCATCAAATGCTATATGAAAGATTAGTTTATCTTCAAAAACGGTCATCTATATCCAAGAAGGCAGAGAAAGGAAAACAAAAACAAAAGGGTAGTGTACCACAGCGTGTGAGGAGAAGCAGCAGACTTAAGGGGAAATTGAGAAAAACGCAAATTAAGGGTCCTCATTTCATTGATTTGGGTGAGGAGACATCTGAACAGTCCCCAACTGACCATAGTCCATCTCGGTCAGTTAGTGAACCTGGTTCATTTCATTCCCAATCAGACAATGAGCATACTCCATCTTATTCTCAGCAAAATATTGATGTAAGCCCTCCTCGGCCAGATTTTGAACATAACTCTCCTTTACAGCATTTTGGGGACAACCCAATAAAAATGACACCTGAAATAGACCCCAAGCAGCAGGAAGTATATGACTATATAGAATCTTTGGAAAAGGCAGCCACAGGTCCAAGTACTTCTTCCATTCAACCTCATACATTGCAGGATGATTTAGTTCAATCACTAAAACAGGAAATTTTTGAGCTGGAGCTTTTAAATAGGCAAATCAAAAATGAAAATGAGACATTGAAAGAACAAGGCAAACTGGACAAGATCATCCATGATAATACTATGTTACATTTGGGAATATGGCAGAAGAAGAATAAGAAATTGAAAAGGAAATGCCAGAAATTGAGCAGAGCACTTGTAAATATCAAATTTAGGTGCTTAATGAAGAAACCCAGAATGATGGCAGTACCAAAGAAGAAGAGAAGGGGGTTGGATGTGCTGGCTGAAGTATCAAGGCACATGAACTGAACAAAAAGTATCAAAATTTTGGTTGCATGAGGACATGCAACACCTTCACAGTGGGGGTATGTTGAGTCCCGAATTTGCATCTTTTCCATACACTTTTCCATACCTTTTTTCACTCACCTAAACCTCCAAAATTGTCAATATCATGTGCAAAAGGGTATCTAACATGGTTTTTAATTATGTTTTTGTGTTTTCTATTTGATCTAGATTTTGTTCGTGTTGGAATCTTTTGCTTTCCGCGGTGCTGCTCTTTCATGACTATTTTGTGGAACTCTATGCTACAGGTGTCTACAAGGGAAACGAGCCACATGGGCAGGTCGGGAATGACGTGGACATGGTTCGTGTCCTATTGGTTCAAGCAAACTCGTCCAAAGAAGCCGCGGTCAAAGGCGTCCACATGGAAGTCAACCATGGAGTTTCATGTCGGCCGGACTCTGTTTCGTGTCACATGAAGATCCATACGACCGTTTCTAAGCCTGCGGAGGATAAATCGACATCTGTACAGGGTTCTAGAGTCGAATTCAAGCATCCGCCTCTTGTAGATTTACTTTCCAACATGGCCATGCTCCTATATCCGTGGACGTAGTGGTCTACGTGCTCTCCACTAGCATGAACTTTAGGAAACAGTTATAGTTCGTTGTTATATATAATGTGTTTGCATACGCATATGAAGTTAGTCGATATTAGTGAATGTAGTCTCTGTTATATTTTGATTAGTCTGCTCTGTAGTGATTACGCTGCACTTGTGCCGTAACATTACCATTCTGTAATGACTGCTTTTTAATATGAGAAGACTCTGTTTTCCAACTTAATTCGTATTTGAGGACCATTGCCAAGGCTGGTGTAGAGGGCCCCTGCTCAGCTAAGGTTTTGTGCATTAGTGTATAATTTTAATTTTATTTCATTGTGTCATAATCCATTCATATGTTCATATATTGCATTTGTTTCATTTCTGTTTATACACTTCCATAATTTCCATTTCATTTCTGTCTTTCATGCTTTATGATTGTTAATCACTGATCAGTGTTCTTGTTTCAGGTTATAGATAGGCAGCCCGGGTATTTTCATAGCTTTTTGACTAATGACATGGAACTAACATTGTTCTGCTGCTAATTTTCCTTTCATAGCTTTTATTTAATTTCAGTATTGCTTTGTTCATTTCAGTTTTGCTTATCTGCTTCAGCAGTTAAATTTAGATATACTAAGCTGCTCATAGCATCTTCAGTTGCCTCCGAAAGCCACAGTTGGACTGATGGTGAGGGATTGGAGTATGAAATGTGTAGTTCAGTATTAGTTTCTTTTCTGCAAATTTAGATATACTAAGCTGCTCATAGCATCTTCAGTTGCCTCCGAAAGCCACAGCTGGACTGATGGTGAGGGATTGGAGTGTGAGATGTGTAGTTCAGTATTAGTTTCTTTTCTGCAAATTTAGATATATTAAGCTGCTCATAGCATCTTCAGTTGCCTCCGAAAGCCACAGCTGGACTGATGGTGAGGGATTGCATTATGAAATGTGTAGTTTAATATTAGTTTCTTTTCCGCAAACTTAGATATATTAAATTGTGCATGACATCTTTAGTTGCCTCCGAAAGCCACAGCTGGACTGATGGTGAGGGATTGAATCATGAATGTATGGTTTGATATTAGTTTACTTTCTGCAAGTTAAATATCAGTTACTCAAGTTGTTTATGATTACTTCCGAAAATCATAGCTGGACTAATGATGAAGGGTCAGAAGATAAATTGATGTAATCTGATTTAGATTTATTTTTTTGCAATTTTGAATTTCCTTAAGCATAGTTTCTTTTGTGTTTAGTCGGCAGCAAGAATAGTTTGGTTTTCATGCTCACTAGTTCACTGTTTTGATTTATTAGATTAGCAACACCTTTTCATTTCAGCAGTACATTTTCATTTTCTTTCAAGTCTTATCATTGTAAATTTCAAATTTCTTTTTAAAGTTTCAAGTTGGTAAATCATTATAGGGGAGATCATTTCCTTGAACAAACATAACCAAACTTGTTTTCAACTTAGAATTTCCATTTCACCTTAGAAAAACCAAAAACGACAAAAAGTTAAGAAATAGGTTATCTTGCACATATAGTGCGCCGCACTTCATCAGCTTACGATTCCCGGATTGACAAATTAAATGCAGCAATTTAGGATACACTAAATTGACCAAACAGTCCCTCTTGATACATACCTTCAATCTTTGAACCAAAGATAATCTCTGGTTGGTCATCATTAAGATTGATAGTGTCGTCATTCTCTTCAATGTTTAAAGCCTTCAAAATTTGGGTCCTATATACATGTTGGGCAGCTAACTCAGTCAAGGAAACAAATATTTTGATCTTTGAAATTTCCTGCTGCAGGCTGAAAGGAATTTGACTCTTTAAAGTGCTGGTTTCAACCTTATTAGCTGTAATTCTATCAGCAATATCAACTTGCTGATTTGTCTTATTTATATTTGACAAAATGGTTTTAACAGGAGTACTAGCTGAGATGTTAGTACTACTAACGTCTGCACTCTGCTTTTCATTGTTTTGAGTGCCCTTCTCTTTACCATTATCAGAATTAATAGCCATTGTTTTATCCTTTTGTTTGACAATTTTAGACTTGGTTACAGTGCTGTTTTGTGAAGATTTGTTAGAGGCTTTAGTGTTGGGAGTTTGTTGACTGGTTTTGCTTCTAAGGTCATATTCTTTTTGAAATTCTATGATGACATTTTCCATGTCTTGATAATAATTTTCATCATCATTTCTTATATCATCATAAGGTGTGTATAGACCTTGTTTTCTATCATAATGAATCTCAAAGTCATCATTATCTACCCCCAACATGTTGATATCCTCCTCCTCTGTTATTTCATCTGTTTCCTCAACCTCATTTACATAGTTTTGATGAAAGGGCGGAATGATCTGCTGATCATCTTCCCTGGGTCTGTTTGGAGGTTGATTCCTTCTAAAATTCTGGTTTCTATTTTGAGGAGCAGTTTGGTTTTGAATGGCTTGTGCTCTCTTGATTATGCTCATCTCTTTCATCATTTCTTCCATCATTTTCTCCATTTTTGAGTTTGAAGTAGAAGGTGTAGATTCCTCTCTGAAAGACACTCTCTTTTCATTTTTCATTCTTGCTCTCTTTTCCATTAAGTTTACTTCCACAGAAAGAGCACCCTTTTGCATCTCTTCAAGAGTTGCAGGATCTCTTTCCCTCAGCTGATAAGCCATTTTAGGGTCAAACCCTTCAGGAAACTTGTTTAAAGCTGAGCCTTGTGGAGGTTTTAGTTATGGGGAAAGTGCATTATACACACTGTTGAATCTGGTACAATAAGCTTGTACACTTTCCCCCGCGTTTCTATGGAGGTTCTTATAGTCAGAAAGGACTTGGAGAGGGTTTTTATTTACTTCCCATTTGTTTAAGAATGTTTGATGGAAGGCTTGGAGATCATTAATACTATGGGGGGTTAAGCCTTTGAACCATTTTCTTACTTCTCCCCCTAAGCTCTGAGCAAATAATCTAAGCTTGATAGAATCATCATCAATTTCATTTCTGTCAAAGTAGTCATTCATCTAATCCACATGTTGTGATGAAGTTTTAACATTACTAGCATCATATAATGGAATTTTGGACTGATAGTCCTGTGGAATATTGACTAATGGTACTGGAAGGACTAAGGGAGCATACCATGCTGCCATGATATGTGGTGGGGGTGGATTCACAAGAAGTGGATTAACGAAAGGGAAAGTGGGCTGAAGTGGAGTGGTTTGGACAGTGGATGTAGGATGAGCAGAAGTGGATGGACCAGGAATAGACTGCTGAGCTGATCTTGGATGAGAGGCACCTAGGTTGTAAAGGAAATGTAAATCAGGAGGTGTTGTTTCTCTTCTACCAGGATGTTCACTTGTTTCAGGAGATGAAAGTGAAGACTCAAAATCTAACTGATCTAAATCACCAAGAGACCTAGTTCTAAAGGGATTTGCGAAGTTAACTTGTGATTGTTGTAGAGATGAAAGATTTTCAAGAACTGAATTAGCTCTCACGGGTGATCTGCAAATAGTTGATAATTTAATTCTAGGAGACTTCCTAAGGATACTTTCTGGGTTACCGACTATTTCAAGTGGATCAGGGTTTGGGTAGGCTCTAGTATGAATCTTTCTAGAAGCCACGATGCTGTGTTTTTTAGACCCAAATAAACAAGAAAAGTTCAACCAGATATGACAATCTTCAAGAGGTTAACTAGTCTATTTTACAAATTTAAATCCTACAGTCCTCTAACTGAGTTTGAGAGATGTTATAATAGTAAGGGTTCTTCCCAGTGGAGTCTTAAGGTCTATTGAGAATTATGGAGTCGCCAAGTGGAAATTTTTAGCTCCTAAGGAGGTAAAAGGTTTTATGGTCCACCACCATGTTTATTGGATACCAATCTGAAATATTTTTGGTGTTTTCTGAGTTATTTTTAAATTGTGTGGTTTCTAAGAATATCCTAACTTTGTTTCAAAACTTAGCTACGATTATGAGAAAAAGACAGTGTACTCTTATGGCTAAGCCCACTATTTTTTCAAGGTTAGATAAAGTCTTAAGAGAATCCTAGGGTTTACCTAGTTTGCCATTGATCCCAACAAGTTCCATCATTATTACCATTCCTGGTAGTGCTTGAAAAGGCTGCTTTTTACTCACAAGTTTTATGAAGTTTTTAAGGGAACCCAAAGTGATCTGATGTCCTATGGTTACCCTAAAATGAAAATGATTCTGGGTTTGATCCCCGGCGGAGTTGCAAGAAATGTTAGCTCCCTGTAATCAACAAGATTGGCGAAAGTCTGGTCGTAGGGAGAAACATCGTTTCAACCACTTTGGGATTCTAGGATGTAGCCCTCCTGAATCTAGAGAGGGATCTCTCCACTAAAACATCACCGTCAACATAGACCAGGATCCGATAAATCAAATTGTATTGATGCTCCAAACCAGTTACAGCTTTAAGTCCAATGCTTTAGTTTAGCAACCATCCACACATCTCAGCCTAACCTATCTACCACCAGCAGAGCTCCAAGGGCCCGTGAACACTACTTACAGATAGAAGTCTCAAGCTCAATTACGTTTCAATGTTCTACAACCAACCCCTCATTCATCTTCTGCAGGAGTATATATAGAAGGATGAGGAGGTGAGATCTGATAAAAGATCTCAAAAACTAATTAATACAGACTTAAATGGCTTCTCGACCTTTGAGGGGCTCAATAAAGAAGCTTACATAGGTGTCTTATGTACTAAATGATTTACATAAAGATTAAGCTCAGTGGGATATTTTGTTGACCTTTAAGGCTCTGTGTGATGTCGAGGTTACTCTGCTAATATTTTGTCATCATTTTGCCTGCAGAATTTATCCTCTGGCTTTTTTGTGAGGCAGATATTTGGTCTTGATCAATAACCTCGGCCTATGATTGAATACTTTGAGGCACAGGTGGCATTTCGGTAGCTGGGAGGAATCAATTTGCCTCAGATGTGGCGGTGGAGGCTTTCTGTTGATAGAACACTTAAGATTTTTTTTTAAAACTGTGTTTTAATTGGGGATTAGGCTTTTGATAATCATTCTTAGCCATGATCCCCGCAAATCTGTCTTCAATCTTCTGTCCTGGTGAATTTTTGTCTTCAACACTGATACTCTCTGACTGTGCTTGATTTACTATGTTTTGCTAGTATGCAGGGCTGCGTAGGGGTGATATGGCATCAATGCCTCATGAAACATCAATGAAACGTGAAATTTAAACCTTGCGATTGATTTTCTTTGGTGAATCGAAGGCAGGAGGATCGTCACCCTCTGCCTTTGAATTTTCTTCGGGCATACCGGAAAAATCTCTTGGAACCTTGCACAATACAACAAATATTAAAAAATCCTGCATGTATAGGTTTATTTCCTTGGGAGGACATGTGGGGAGAGCATGGCCATTGGATGGCATCATCCAACGGTTGAGATTGATAAAAAAGGAGTCAAAAATAAAAAGGGAGAAGTTAAATCGGAGCCGTCGATCGCGTAGAGATCGACGGTCGGGAACGGAGGCAAAAAGTCAAAGCGGAGGAGTCAGTTTTTGGAAAAACTGGAGAAATGGGTTAAAACCTGGGTTTTGGACAAAAATGGTCACGAAATCAGGTTTGGGAATCGGGATAAACATGGTCCGTCGGATGGGATCGACCCACGCGATCAACGGTGGAGGACGGCGCCACAAGACCTTAAAAACAAAACCCGGACTTCAAACCTTTAATTCAATCATACTATATAATTATTTCGGGTGATAGAATAGGCTTTCTGACTGTGCGGGGGAATAATTAAAACCCGCCCCAATTTGTAGATGCCGCGTAGATGTTGACTGGGCATTCGGGACCACCGGTTCTTCGGGAGTGTTGTCGTGGCTGTGGGGACCAGGGTGAATGTTTTGTGCCGTTGATCGGCAGATCAGATCGACGTTGGAAATGCTTTTAATACCGCGCCATACTTGGGGATATCGCATGGGAATCTTTGGAGAGCGAATATCGTTCGATGAGTGGCCTCAGATCGGACATCGTGCATCAATATCACGCTGGGTCCATGTCCGATCTTTAACGTGGTATAAGTGGCGGTTTTCTGAACAGTGCACAAGACACGTGTCGGGCGGTGTATGGAATCACTGCCGATCGGGAAAAAACTGCCCTCCGCTTGAAGGCGGTGCGATGGATACCGCCCGGTTTTGGAATGGTGAGTGGTTGGCGGGGACCACAAACTGCGATGGATTGCGCGCCATGGATCTGCAGATCAGATCGACGGTGGAGATTGATTTGGAATTTTGCACTGGCCGAAACGTTATTTCATAATAAATTCGACAAATTTAAATAAAACTAAGGTTTAGACTTTGGGGGCGAGAGGTTAATTTTCGATATGGTTTGGCACCCGTCTGCGGGGCCTTTTGGCGCATGGGAGATAATAAGACTGAGGGTTAAAGCAGAGGGCTAATCGGCATCGGGTGACGTGATAAGCGCCTGAAGGGTTGGCGCTCGGTTCTAGCACCAAGACACATGGAGGGGAGGATTAAAGACTTAGCCCAAGGGGGCTTAAGTCCATAATATATATAACATAAGCATTTTAATGGTCTTTCAATGGTTTTCAAAGGAATTTGAGAGTTTCGATAAGGCCAGAAAGGATCTTAAACCTTACCAAAAAGGGTTTTGAAGAAGGGAAAGGGGAAAAACATGAAAATGAAGGTTTTTCATGGGAGATGAAAGGCAAAGATGAGGTTAGTCTGGAAAAAGGGGGAGAGGGACTAGGGTGCTTGCAGCAGTATTCTTTCTTAGGAATCATCAAGATTTCTGAGTGTGGAAATGGGCACAACAATGAAATTGGGACAGATACATGAGGCCTTCAAGAGTCTTCAAGAGCCAACACTTTTTAGCAATAAAATTTATTCCTTGAAGGCTCAAAAAAGTTTTAGCCACCTTTTGCTATAACAAATTTTATAGGTGGCTAACAGTGGCTCCACTTGGGGATGGTGCCTTTTTGAAGGTATCAAGAACTTCAGACTTGCATTCTCTGGGAGGCTGACCTATGCTGCATCCATTATGTTCTCTGGGAGGCTGACCTGTGCCTTATCTTTTGGGCTACCATTCCTTTGCTGGGATGATCTTACTATGAAAACATATTAGCAACCATAAAAACAATGGATCTTTCATCAACAAGCTTTCTACCTAGCCAATCCTACAGATCTAACATTTTTTCTTCATTAGAGTGCACTTGGATTGGCAAACTATTTTCACAACATTTTATTCTTTTGAAAGTGTAAAAGTAATCTAATTCTACTTCTTATTTCTCCCTGAACTCAGATTAAACAGTTGAGTTCAGATGCTTCTCTACCTATTCTACCATCTGTTGGGATTAAACTGTCCAACATATTTTTATTCTCTAAATTCTACAACAGAAATTTAAAAACATTCAAGTCAGGATTGAACAGTCTAACTTGATGTTGGTCTATGGCATAGAAACAGGTTGCACATAGACATTATTTTGCACAAAATTTAAAACTAAAATGGAAGGCTTGAGATCTGAAAGTTCAAAGTACTGCCTTCTCTTTTTACAACTCTGTTTTGACTTTTGTTTGAGCTGTTCCTTTTTTGTTCTCTGGTTCAGATTTTGAGCTAATTAGAACCAGATTTACATCTTTTTTGACTCAGGAAATAAAACAGATTTGAGTCATCTCTCTTTGGAAACTTAGGTTCAAATTTTGATCTTGTTTGAACCTTTAATTTCTATCCTAAACAATCTACTGATAAGCCAAGATTAAACATTTTGGCAAATCGAATTCACTATCCTATCAACAGAAAATTTCAAACTAATGAGTCAAGATTAGGCTATTTGAAAAACTAGAAGTGTGTTCTTCAGGAGTGGCATTTAAGCTTGCACACTTTCAGAATTTATTTCTCTTTTTTGGTATGGGGCTGTACCTTTCTTGTTTTCATTCTGCCCTATATATATATATATATATTTTTTTTTTGATTTTTATAACTTTGAATGCAATGATGGATGAGATATTTATAATGAGGAAAAGATAAAAAGGCTTTAAAACATAGCATGGATCAAGAGATTTAATGTTTAAGCATCCTGCCATTGACAGGGCCCCACAACAATTCTGCTCCATTCAGCTCTTGTAAGAAATATGCATTGTTACCAGCAGCTGAATGAATGAGATAAGGGCCAAGCCATAAGTTTTCAAATTTCCCGTGCTTGCCCTTGTCTTCCCTCCTTGAGTCCCAATTTAAAACTTTGTTCCCAATTTTGAAGTTGCTTGCCTTTGTTCTTCTATCAAAAAGCCTTTTAATGTTGTCCTGTTTATGCAATTCTTTGTTATAAACTTCCTCTTTGGTTTGGTGAAGATGAATGGTCTGATTTATTCTTCTGATCATGTCATTTTCTCCAGTTTGAAATTCTTGGATCAACTTCATCATTGGTACACCAAGGGTGTTTGGAAAAATTTCATCAGTGCCATATACAAGCTGGAAGGGTGACATGCCAATATATTTCTTCAAAGTCAATTTGTCAGCCGAAAGTGCATGAACCAGCTTTGTGTGCCAAGACTTTTTGTTGTCCTCCAACAGTTTCTTGATCATGTTAACTAAACTCTTGTTTGAGGATTCTGCAAGTCCATTACCTTGAGGGTAATAGGCCGTGGAATGCCCCAATGTTATCTGATATCTGTGACAGAATTCAACCATCTTCTTTGATCCAAATGTTGTTGCATTATCAGTGATGATCTTAGTAGGGCAGCAAAATCTGGAGAGAATGTTAGTCTCCATGAGTTTAATAATAACTGAATCATTGGCATGTCTACAAGGTATGGCTTCTATCCACTCAGTAAAATAGTCTATGGCAGTGAGAATCCACCTATTCTGGGCAAAAGATGGTGGATGTATTTCTTCTATGAATTCAAGTCCCCACTGTTGAAATGGGGCTTCAACAGTGATTGGAGCAGAGGGAGGGGTAGCAGTTTTATTTTGCCTTCAAAAAGTTGACATTTATGACAGGCAATGATCATCTTGTGTATATCAGGAAAAATAGTAGGCCAATAGAAGCCAGCTCTCAAAATTTTGTTGGCTGTTGTCTTCCAGTATAAATGACCTCCACACTCTCTTTCATGGAACTCGTGCTTAACCTTCTCTGCATCAAACTTAGGCAAACATTTAAGCAATAAACCACTTGCATTTTTCCAATAAAGACATTTATCTATAATGCAATAGTTTATAGCTTTTAACTTTAGGAATCTTGCCTTTGTCTTTTTCAAGCCAGGAGGTGCATTCAAATTAAGCAAAACATAAATAATATCAGCATACCATGGAGAATGCATAAAATGGTCTTCAACCATAGGTGGAAATACTTCTTGGTCATCCAAAGCATCAATCATATTAACATCAAGAACTTCAAAATTGGTTTCAACCATTAATCTAGCAAGACCTTGGCCTTTGATGAGTTTAGTGGGTTTTATCTCTAAATCGTATTCAAGGATAACAAGAATCCACTTACCTCTCTTACCATCAGGGTTCTGTGTTAGAATGTCTTTAACAACTGAGTTTGGGACAAAGGAAATGGTGTGTGAGTGAAGGATGTACACTCTGAAGTCTTTCAAGGCTTTAACCAAAGAAAAATCTTGCTTCTCCATAATGTTGTACTTCAGAGGGGCATCCTCAATGCCTTATTAAAGAATGCAATAGGCTGCTCTTGTCCTTGCGGATTTTTCTGTAAAAGGACAACAACTATGGTATGTTCTGATGCAAATGAAAAAATATAAAAATCTTTTGAAAAATCATGACTTATAAGAACCAGTGTTTTGGTTAACGCTTGTTTCACCAGCTCAAAGGACTTCTTTGCTTCCAAGGTCCATTTAACCCCTTGCTCCTTCTTCAACATGTTTGTGATATTCCTAAGGAGCTCAGCCAAGTTGGGGATGAACCTCCTCAAAAAGTTAATCTTTCCAATGAAATATTGCAACTCTTTGATGTTCCGAGGATGAGAGATTTGCAAAATGGCCTCAATCCTCTTTGGATCTACCTTTATACCATCTTCAGAAATAATGTGTATGAAATCTCTGTAGACCAAATAGTGTCTTCTTAGGGTTTAAAGATATTCCAAACTTTTTGCATTTCTCGAAAACTTTTCTTAAATGTTCTAAGTGCTCTTCATCTGTTTTTGAAAACACAGTGACATCATCAAGGTATATAATGATGAAGAAGCCCAGTTCCTTCGAGAATGCTATGTCCATGGCTCATTGAAAAGTTTCTCTGGAATTCATTAGACCAAAAGGAATTTTCACATACATGTGTTGGGCCGAGAATACGACCACTTTTTAACACTTATTTCATCCATTCTTACTCTTCTTTATCATGTCATTTATTATAATTTATAATATAAATCCATTTTATAATGATTTATGCTCTTATGGATGAATATTATTTCCTCTCCTTTATTTTTAATAAATTGATGATTATTATGCATAATTTTATCAATGATGGTTTATTAATGTCACTCACCATTTTAGCCTCCAAGATATTTGCCAGACCGCAAATTTGATTTCCAAATCATTATGAAATATTCCAACTCAGAAATTCGCTGGAATAAGAAGTGACAGTTTTGCGGTTGAGATTTTGAGCAAATGAAGAAGAATCTGGAAAATCCAGAACATTGGTTTTGTCCAGAACAGACCCAATTAACTTTAATCAAAGAACGGTTTGCCCAAATTCGGCTTGTATTGAGAGAAACGCAGGGTTCTTTGAGCACGATTTTCTCAGATTTGTTGTTGCGGCCGTCCTCCAAATCTCAGTTGCAAAGCCAAATTCGCCTTGCTCTTGTTGAAAGATTGTTGGAGATGTATTTTCTGGTTGATCAAGTTGTTGGGAACAATCCAATATTGTTATGGGAGATCATACTTACTATTTAATTTCTCCTCCTTCTGATTATAAAAGGAGAAGCATGTATTGCTATTGAAGAGACTTTTCTTGTTGTAATTTGCAGAATTGTGCATCGACTCTTGTTAAGAGAAAATGAGCTGTTTGTAAACATTATTCATGCCTGATTAATAAAAGAGTTTGTTCTCGTTCCATTTCTCAAACGCTGGAGTAAAGCGCAGCAACGTTTCACCGGTGGTTGAGGGCCCGACGCTGGTGGAATCGTTCTGCTGTTTGTATTTCTATTCTTTTATTTCTATTGTGTGAAGTGTGTTTAATGTTTGTTTCAATTACAGAACTGGTTTACTGTTGTTAGACTTTTCTTGTTGTTAGAAGCACGATTCGCTGTTCGATTATCTTACTGTTATTATGAAGCTTCGTTGACTTGTATCTGATTTGAGTTGCTGTTCCATTTTCTGTTCATTGTTTATTTACAGCTTTCGATTTGCAAATAGATGAGTTATAGTTATACGCTGTTGTTCCTTTCCAGCTTTCGTTTCCTTTAAATTTCTTTCATTGAAATTTGCTTGTTTTCAATCGCTTCAAGATCTCCAACCCAGAGTGATAGAGGTTATTGTTCCAAGTCCCTGCATTGGTTATCTTGCATCGCATTTCTATGAAAGAGTTACCGCTATCAGATCCTCGATCGACAAGCCAGAAGATTGATGTAGCGTTTAATCTTTCCATTCATGTCACCTAATTAGGTTTTTACAAGTATTTGTTACTTTTGTATTTATTATTCTTTACTACATCTTCACGATTGCTCGATGAATCATTGATCGAAATCCACCTTGAAATAAAAAGTCGCTCCTTGGATTGATAATTAATGTAGGCTAATTAGGTGCTCAAACAATACCTTTTTATGTCTCGACATTTTGGCGCTACACGGGGGAGAGTGTATGCTATTTAGAAGGAGGATGCACATTTGACCTTTTTTCTCGCTTGGGAAGAATTGAGTTTTGAAGACGAAGGTAAGAACCTGCGGCAATCATAAGTGAACATACTTGCTACCCATTTCTTCACAACAATTGGGTAAATTTTTTTCTTTTAGGTAGGAAATGAAGGCTTGTTGTTTTAAATGACTAGAAAATTCAAACAAGACAAAATTTCTCCCAACATGAAAAAACCTATGACCGTGACCCTTGGGAGAAGGACTATCGGCGAAATTTAAGAAAATCAATTCTAAACAATGTTAGGACTCCAGGAAAGTTATTTCTAGACCACCTACCACTTCCTTCGTGCCATAGAGCTGCCCATCCTAGTCTTGCTGAGGTACATATCCAACAAGAGACCTATAACACTCTCAAGAAATTGAGAATTTTCACGCACCATATAGTTACCATACCTCATCACTATTTATCAAAATGCATTTTCCAAATTTAGGTATGTATAGAGGCCTTATTTTGAAAATGGCTCCACTGGAATACTCTTATACATGTTGCTTTGATTTTCAAAGAAGAGCAGATTATGGAGAAAATAAAATAAATAAGGAAATAAATAAAACACATTTTTTTTATTATGTTATTTTTGTAAAAATAATAAGCTTACAGTAAATACTGCAAATCAACATTGATGATAAATATTATAATTTATTTGTGTATGTAGATGAATTATATTGCAAATAACAATTGCTGTAAACACTCATATTCATTTTACCATCAAGGAAAAAATTGTTCGAATATCTTTTTGGCTTCGGCTTGATGAAATATCTCTGAACACGTTGGGATAAATATGTTTTAAATAAAATGAATATTTTTAAAATTCGCTTCTATCCTAAGTATCTATTTATGTCTACTTTCTAACCCAATTTTAAATCACGCTTATTTGGATTTTGAACGGAAAATTTAAAACCAAAAACATTGATGGGGTGTCTAGTAGGCAACTCAAAACGTTGGGAATAACTGCTTCTTGAGGCCTAAATGACTATAAATTTTTAAACCTGTTTTTATGGTAGATTCCCAGAATCTAGCTTACAACGCAATTTGAATCACTCAATTTGATATCGATGAGGAATATATGACCAAAATACCTACTTTCATCATAAATCAACAATCTTGAAATCATTAGTCGCTCTCAATATATTTGGACGATCAATTCTTCTTGTTTTCAAAACCTATTTCATTGAGATCAATATTTGAATATACTTTAATCTCCAATTTGAATCGCTTAATCACCATTAAACTACTTTATGCTTGAAATACCAACTCGTTGGTCCTGAAATGAAAATCGACAATGACTCTATTATGTGCTGTTCTAAGTAAATTTAATATACCATTACATGAATTAAACCTGTTTATATTGGAGATAAAAATTTGAATTATCTTTTCATTTGGCTTATGGAATCATCAATTTCATTTAAAAACAAAGAAGGTTATGATTGTTAACGTTATGTTAGCATGATTAATAACGCTTCTCCGTAATAAATTAATTTTACTTTGTCTATGGATTTGTTCTATAGAGTAACTACTTGTTAGTTTTTTGTATAATTTTGGATTAGGGGAGCCGTGGCACCTCTTTCTCCATGATTTATCGTTTTATTATAGGTAGACACTTGTTTTTTGCAGATCTTTAGAGAACAAAGAAGGTCAATTTATGTGGACGAAAGTGATTCTGAAAGAAATTTTAGTAAAACAAGGTATTTAATCCAAGCCATTACCTAACAGATCCATAACAAGAAGAAATGAGGAATTGGTTTCATTTGAATATTCATGTCATCACGCTAAACATTTTTCAAAAGATCATTTTTTCCATTAACAGATTTGATATCCTCTAGAAATAACATCATAATCATGAAGTATCAAAGTGTTGTTTTTTTCTGATTTCTTTATGTTTTTGTGTTTCAGTGTTAATCTCTTCAAATTATGATTTCCGCTCCAGTAGCAATTGAACAATACATCTCACTCATGTTTCACTTTAAGGCATCAAGAGTACCAATTCTTTAAAAAATATTTTTTTCAAAACCTGCATAAACTTTCCTTTCTATTTGATTGGATTTGCTTGGCAATGGATTGCATATTAGCTTTGTTCTTTCCTCATTTTTTTTCTTTTTCTTTGCATGTTTATATTTATTGCTTTCTTAAGGGACGCTTATTGTTCCTCCTAAGGGAACAAATGTTCGCTCTCTTCTTTAAGAAGTAGTGTCGGCGTAATGATGGTCGCTCCTTCCAAAAGGAACAACATTTTCGCTTAATTATTTTTGTTGTTCTTTAAAAGAACATTATTTTTTTGCATGATTTCGCTGTCCCCAAAAGGGACAACTGCTGAAAGTATTGCTCCTTTCTGCAAGAACAAAGATTGATGCTTTTATATTCTTCAAAAAGGAACAACACCGCTTGTTTTTAATGTTCCTTTGAAAGAACAACAGCTACTGCTCTCTAAAAGGAACAACATCAAGATAGCCTTTGGCTGCCTTCGTGAACAACACCGCTTGTTTTTGCTATTCCTTCGTGCGAACATCACCAATCGTTTTCTATTGCTCCTTTCCAAAGAACAACATTTTCACGTATTGGTTTTTGTTGTTCCTTTCCAAAGGAACAACACTTGAGTGCATTTTTTTCTCATGGTAAAACAATTTTTTTGAGGATTTTTTTTTTTTTGAATTTTTCATTACTTTTTGAAAGGCAAACATACAATTTATGCATGACATACAAATTAAAGCTTTCATCGTAATCGTTAAATCAAAAGAAATCGCTATTTTTAAGAAATTGTTTAGTAATGATAAGAAAGGAAGAGACATAATCAATAACATGATTTTGTCTTATTACCACTAAATTCACATATGATCGATTATATTTATCATGTTGGTTCTTCTCATATTTTATAACTTTCTTTGATTTTTACTTATGAGTAGGAGCAAGGGCATATTTTTTTCTATTGAGCCGTTCTGCATTTCTTCCACCATCCCTACTCTTATGAGTGATGAGCTATCCTTTTGTGAATAAATAGAAAGTGCTATATGAAAAGAAAATACGTACATATTTCATTAATAATTTTATAATTTGACAGATGGGAGTGATAGGGGTCTCATCAAGAGCTACCCTACCATGTTCATAAGTGGTTATGAAGTGACATTCCCATCATGGCCACTCAAACTGTGATATGGTCCAATGGACAATTAAAAAAATTAAGAAAGTCCTTGAACAGAGGTCTCATCACGAGTCGGGCCGCCTAATTTCTTTTCACTTTCTTCCCTGAATGGGCATCATGGATTTATCTCTGTCACCAAGCCGCCAATGGCCTGCTACATAGACACCACAAGCACTTCCTCAAAGAGGCCAAAGGACATTGTCCTACAGAGAGAACTCGTCAAGGTTATGGACACCGTGGGAAATCGAGCTCGTTTTTGTATTGGAGTCACATTTACACACATCAATAGTAATATTAAACCTTTTTTCCTACATTCCTATTTAAATATCAATGAAAAGGAACTTAACAACCGAGTTTTTACAAGTATTTGTTACTTTTGTATTTGTTATTCTCAGACACATCTTTCATAGCATTGTCAGATGAATTGGCCGCCGATCGAGTACAATCTTTTGAAATAAAAAATGCCCTGTATCGTATAATTAATGTAGGCTAATTAGGTGTTCAAATAATACCTTTTTGTCTCGACATTTGGCGTCAAGCAACGGGGAGAGTGTATGCTATTTAGAAGTGAGTGATGCACATTTGACCTTTTTCTGCTTCGGGAAGAATTGCTTTAAAGACTTTAAGGTAAGAACTCCGTGCATCAGCAAGGAACATATTGCCACCGTCGTTTACGTTGTATCAGTAAATTTTTTTCTTTTTAGTAGAATGAAGGTTTGTTGTTTTTAAAATGACTGTAGTAACGAAACAAGACAAAATTTCTCCAAATCGAAACCTAAGGACTCCAGGACCCTGGGAGAAGGACCTTATCGATGAAATTTTAAGAAATCGAATCTGTTTCATCAGACCTAGGAAAGTTATTTCTAGACCACCTACTACATCCCTTTTAAGCCACAGAAATACCATCCGTAGTCTTTGTCGAGGATACATCCAAACAAAACAAGAGATCGAGCAAGACTCCCAAGAAATTGGAGAATTCTGCTCCAAATTCTTTTACAAGTGAAGTTACCTCTCATACCTTACTATTTATCAACATGCTGCATTTTTCAAATTTAGGTATGTATAGAGGCCTTATTTTGGAAATGGATCCACTGGGAATAATTCGCACATACATATTTGATTTTCAAAGAAGAGTAGCATTAGTGGAGAAAATAAAATAAATAAGGAAATCAAATAAACACATTTTTATTATTATGTTATTTTTGTAAAATAATGCTTCTTTGCTGCACGGTGGCAAAGCAACATTGATGATACATATTATAATTTATTTGTGTATGTAGATGAATTGTATTGCAAATAAAATTCTACAAACACTCATATTCATTTTTATCATCAATAAGGAAAAAAATTGTTCGAATATCTTTTTTACCATGCCGATGGGGAAATTTCTAAAACACAGCTTGGGACAGTCATGTTTGGGGACCAAAAATGAATATTTAAAATCTGTTTCATCCTATATTCCTTGATTTCTACTTTCTAACCCAATTTGAATCACGCTATTTGGATTTAAAAAGTCAGTAAAAGTTAAAACCAAAATATCGACAGGTGTTCAGGTAAGTGTACCGAAATGAAAGGACAAGAGTTTTGAGGCCTAAATGACTATAATTTTTAAACCTGTTTTTATGGTAGATTCTACGAATCTAGTTTACAAATTCAATTTGAATCAATTTCAATTTTTGATATCATATGAGGAATTTATGACCAAATACTGATCGCCTATCATAAATCAATTCAAACTGTCATTGCTCAATATATTTGACCCATCAATTCTTCTTGTTTTCTAAAACCTATTTCTATTAGAGATCAATATTTTAATATACTCACTTAATTTGAATTAATTAATCAGCTTAATAAACGAATACTTTATGTCAAATACCAACGTTGGTCCTATCGAAAATCGACACCCACTTATTACGCAGGTTGTTCGCTAAATTTAACATACCATTACATGGAATTTTTAAACCTGTTTATATTGGAGATAAAAATTTGAATTATTCTTCATTTGGCTTGGAATCACTCGAATCGCATTTTAAAAACAAAGAAGTTAGTGATTGAAACACTTGTGTTAACATCACAATGCTTCTCGTTAGTAATAAATTAATTTCATTTTGTCTATGGATTTACCTATAGAGTAAATACTTGTTAGTTTTTTTGCATACCTTGATTAGGGGAATGCGGCACCTCTTTCTCCATGATTTAATGTTTTATTGTGTAGACACTGTTTTTTGTGATCTTAAAGAGAACAAAGAAGGTCAATTTCATTAATAGTGACTAAAGAAATTTTAAAACAAGGACATTTCATCCAAATATTACCTAACAGATTCATAACAAAAGAAATGAGAATTGGTTTCCATTTGAATATTCACAAACATGCCAAACATTTTTCAAAAGATCATTTTTTTTTCCATTAATAGATTTGATATCCTTTCAGAAATAACATCATACCATGCAGAATCTAATAAAAATTGTTGTTTTTTTCCTGATTTCTTTTATGTTTTTGTGTTTGTGTGTTAACTTTCAAATTATGATTTTGCCTGGGCAATTGAACAATAAGTGACCACCATGCAAGTTTCAATTGGCAATATACTCATCATCAAGAGCACTAATTTCGTAAAAAATTATTTTTTCTTTAAACCTCGCGTATAAACTTCTTCTTTCTATTTGATTGACTAAGCTGTAATGGATTGCATATTAGCTTTGTTCTTTTCCTCTATTTTTTTTCTTTTTCTTTTGCCGTTTATATTTGTTTGTTGTTTCTTCATACGCTTATCGTTTCTCCTAAGGAACAACACGTTCTTAAGAAGTAGTATTTATGTGTTTATTTTTTGTCGTTTCTTTCCAAAAAGGAATTGTGTAAATTTTCGCTAATTAGTTTTGTTGTTCTTTTTAAAAATAGAACATTATTTTAGATATCATTGCCCCTGTGTGCGATGTATTCGCTTATTTTTGTCGCTCCTTTCAAAAGGAACAACACCGATGTTTTTGCTATCTTTTTCAAAAGGAACAACACTACTTGCTTTGGTCGTTCTTCTAAATGGAACAATAACCTGCTCTTGTCGTTTCTTTCAAAAGAACAACATTTTCAAGTAGATTGCTTTTGTTGTTCTTTTCCAAAGGAACAAATACTTTTTGATGCATTTTTCATAGAACAATTTTGAGGGGACGTTGAATTTTTCATGACTTTTTGAAAGCTAAACATACAATTTATGGAAGGACATACAAAGTAAAACTTATCGTAATCAAAGAACTGCAAGAAATCGCTATTTTTAAGAAAGTTGTTTAGTAATGATAAGAAAGAAAAAGAGACATAATAAATAACATGATTTTGTTGTCTTATTACCACTAAATTCATGTGATCGATTATATTTATCATGTTATTCTTTTCCATATTTTATAACTTTCTTTGATTTTTACTTATGGAGTAGGAGCAAGTATTTTTTTCATTGTCGTTTTACCTCTTCCACCATCCCTACTCTTATGAGTGATGAGCCATCCTTTATGAATAAATAGTAGTGCTATATGAAAAGAAAATATTTATATATTTCATTAATAATTTTATAATTGGGATGATGGAGGATAGGGGTCTCATCAATAGCCACTACCATGTTCATAAGGAAGTGAAGTGACATTCTCATCATGGCCACCAAACTGTGATATGAACCAATGGACAATTAAAAATTAAGAAGTCCTGAATTGTGAGGTCTCATCACGAGTTTACCGCCACTTTTCACTTTTCACTTGTGATTATTTGGTTGCCAAGATAATGGCCTGCTATGACAATTGCTGCTAATTTCTCAAGATAAATAAATGATAATGGTTCCAAGGGTGAGAGAGCAACTGGCTAAGGTTATGACACTGTGGGAAACCGGAAGCTCAACATGGTATTGAGTCACATTTATACACAATTAACAGTAATATTAAACTCTTTTTCCTATATCTCTATTTAAATATCAAATGAAAATATGAATTTGAATATTTGATTTCAACCTATTTTGTCAATATTTGTCACAATATTGATATTGCATTTTTACGTAATTTTTGTTTTATGGAACTTTTTTGTACGTATTTTATCTATTGCCATTTCAAACCTAAATCATGGATTCAAGAAAATTGCATACGTAATTGTGATTATTTCATGAAAAACAACAAGCACAGGAAAATTCTATTCGCAATACGATCACTATTGCAACTAAAATGTGCCAGTTACTAATGAACACCATAATTATTCAGACATGATATGCTTGCTACTTCCAATTTTTGCATCAATTTTCCGATTCGCTTGTACCTTGCTATAAGCTTCATCATACGCCTCCACGTTATCTCACATTTTTTGAAAGTAATACTTGCGTAAAGGCATAATATTTATTATATTTAGATAATTTCATGAAAACTATCAAGTATTATTTATCATCATTCATTCTACATCTTTACCACTTATTTTTTAAGACACGCCTACCTTTTCGGGCCAGGAGTGTTGATTTCTTCATTTCTTTTTCTCTTATGACCATGTCAGTAATACTTTATCACTCATTGATATTTTGCTCATTTTCAACATTCACTTTATTCCATGTTGTTTTTACACCAAGCATCGATTTTCATTAGATTGTAGCAACCACTTTCTTGCTTAGCATCACATGAGCACATGTGCTAATTCTTCATTAGGGGGAATTACATAATAATGATGGATGTTTTCTACTTTTTTCTATTTAAGGCACAAATTCTCACTTGTATAGTGCAATTGATTTGCATGGTTATCTTTAAATTATGAACTAAATTTCAGGATTTTCGGATAATAAAGAGGTATCATTAAAATACACAAAACCCGACAATTTCACACCAAATTAGTTTATAAAATTTCTCGAAAATTATGCACTAATACCTACAAATCATTTTTTATCTCATGATCCTACATCAAAACGATCCTATTTTTGAGAAGATGGTTAATGAAGTCATTCTTACTTTGCGTTTCACTTTTTTGTAACTTCATATACCTATAGTCAACGTCCATTTAAAAATTATATATGCCTTTATCAAGATTGCTATACCAATGTTCATTATTTGAGTGAAAAACGTATTTGTTTCATCCATTTCATGATTGAGATGAACAACTTCTTTGCTTGGTTAACATAAGGTGAGTTTTGTCTTGGGTTGTGCGATAGCTGCTGTAATATATTCGCTTTGCATTGCATGAGGCGTGTTATTATTTGAGGCGTACGAAAGAACATGAACTACTTTTTAACACTTATTTCATCCATTCTTACTCTTCTTTATCATGTCATTTATTATAATTTGTAATATAAATCCATTTTATAATGATTTATGCTCTTATGAATGAATATTATTTCTCTTCCTTATTTTTAATAGATTGATGATTATTATGCATAATTTTTATCAATGATGGTTTATTAATATCACTCACCATTTTAGTTTCAATATATTTGCTAGATCGTTAAATTTGATTTCAATTATTATGAAATATTCCAACTCGCAATTACCGAATAAGAAGTGAAGGTTTTATGTTGAGATTCTAGCAATGAAGAAGAATCTAGAAAACTGAACATGGGTTTTGTCTAGAACGGACCTAAATAACTCTTCGAAGAACGTACTGCCTAAATTCGCCCTCGATGAGTTAAACGCGAGGGTTCTTGAGCACTATCTTTCAGAATTGTTGCTACCGTCCTCCAAATCTCAAATGGTAAAGCCAATTACTTTGCCTTGTTAAAAGATTGTTGGAGATGTATTTTCCAAGCGATGAAGTTGCTGGGAAACAATCCAATATTGTTATGGGAGACCATACTTGATATTTAATTTCTCCTCCTTCAATATAAAAGGAGAAGCATTGTATTGGCACAATAGACTTTTCTGTTGTAATTTGGCGTAACTGTGCATCGACCGTTAAGAGAGTATGTTGTTTGTAAACACTATCTAAGTGCCTCATTAATAAAAAGAGTTTGTTCTCGTTCCATTTCTCAAACTACTGGAGTAAAGCGCAATGTCGCTTTCAATCGGGTGGTCGTAGGGCCCCACCCTGGTGGAATCGCTCGCTATTTGTATTTCTATTCTTTATTTTTGTTGTGTGAAGTGTGTTTAATGTTGTTTCAATTAAGGTAATCCTGGTTTATCACAGTTAGACTTTTCTTGTTGTTAGAAGCTAATGATCAATACCGATTATCTTATCATATTATGAAGCTTCGCTGACTTGTATCCCATTTGAGCGTCGCTCATTTTTCTGCTCATCGTTTATTTACAGCTTTATCGGCAAATAGATGAGTTATAGTTATATCACTATTGCTCATTTCCTCAAATTTTCTGCTTCTTTTTAAATTTATTTCATTGAATTTGCTTTCATTGATCGCTTCAAGATTCCAACTCAGAGAGGATAGAGGTTATTGTCTAAGTCCTCGCATTGGCTATCTTGTATCGATTTCTATGGAAAGAGTTAACGATGCATCGCATCTCCGATCGATGTTTTGGCAAGATTGATGTAGTTTAATCTTTCCATTCATGTCATCGTAATTAGGTTTCTTTACAAGTATTTGTTACCTTTTGTATTTGTTATTCGTACCACATCTTCACAAAGATTGCTTTTGGATGAATTGTCATTGCATCGAGCATTACCTTGAAATAAAAAGTTGTTCTTTGATCGATAATTAATGTAGGCTAATTAGTGTTCAAACAATACCTTTATGTCTCGATAACATGAAAGTACCCCATGGTGTAGTAAAGGTTGTCTTTAATTGATCAAATAGTGGACTAGGACCGATTGTACCGATAGCGATCAAGAAAATAAATTTTCTAGATTCCTAATTTTCAATTCTTCAGAAGATAAGTGATCCATCTGGTGCAAAGTGGTGGTTGTCTTTCAAATGAAGTCATTTCGAAGTCTCTTAAAGTCTATACAAAGTCCGATCTTCAGCTTTATTTTCTAACCGACAATCTTCGATTAGACACCCATTCATACATCTAATAGGGACAATAATACTGTACTTTGTACATTTTCATAATGATCTCCTCTGAATCGAAGGCAACCGAACAAAGGCTTATTCTCGCGCAGCTTCTCGTTTGAAAGTGTTTTGTTTTCTTTGAGGAATTTTTAGCCGTATTATTTCGTGTCATAGGATTGCAGATCTTCGAATTTCCACACAAACATCGTAAAATTTCTTTAAATGTACCTCAATGTATTTCTTGAGTTTAATGTGAGTCGGTAAAGTCTTAGACAATTTAATCATCATAAAGTTTAAGTCCATCATTTATATTGAATTTTCCACTTCAGCTCTACAAGCTCTAGCATTGGTTTATTTGCCACATCGTTAAAATCAAACAACTATTCTTAAAGGTGCCAAAATTGGCAAACTTTCATGTTTAGAGTGCATTTAACCTCTGCTTTCTAACCTCAAGATTCAATTTCTGCTTTATTTCCTGTTTTCTATTCGTAAGATTAATATCGAAGTTTTAAGAGGCTCTTCTTCACCAATAAAATTTTTTCACCATGTACCGTCTTCATAGTTCCACCAAACTGTAGTCTAAACTATCAATTGCATGAAGTCTTCTATTTGTTTGTCTCCATCAAAACACCGGCCAATACCTTTATTTTTTGTGCATCGACCAAGTCTAAATTTCAACTGGACGAAAGTAATCTTTATGCTATACAGCATTAAGTACGTTCTAGCTTGTAAATGCTAAATTGTGGGCTACAATATTTTTTTCTTGGGACAAAAAAATAGTTTGAACCCGCTTCAATGTTTTTTAAAAGGTCCATGACATCATTTTGGTAGTTCAAGTCTCAGATGATCATGTTTATACCCCCATTAACTTTCCTACGACAACTTTGAATCCTTACACACGCGATTCTCCGGCTCCTAACTTTTTCTATAGATGTAAGCCCAAAGAGAAGGATCCATACTCCGCTATGTTATTGGAACACCTAAAGTTTAATTTACAAGAAATGGTGGTTATTTTCGTTAAATCCGCACACCGCACTGCTAGTTCTAGTGTGATCCATCAAAATACATATCTACGCAGAATCATTCTAGTTTCATTTAGTTTGGTGGTTGTCCTCTTCTGAATTAACGTGCTTCTTGATTATTGTGGAATGTCAGAATTTAGTTGCGTTTTTGTTTCTACTCCTCGTGTCTTCATTGCTGAGGATTGCCTGGATTCATCGTTTAGGACAATGGACACACAACTTGAAGCTCGTGGACCTCGTGTTTGCTTTGTTGATACTCAAGAGGTTTTTCCAACTTTTTTGACACTTTTGTGGTGTTTACCTCTCCTCTGATCAGGCTATAAATCTCCGTTAAAGTTACTTGTTCATCCAATTTTTTCTTCATTAAAAAGGATAAATGAATTGCCAGCTCGTGTTTGCCGCAGTATAAAGGGAGTTTTCAGGGTTCCGTTCTTGATTTGTAATTGTAGTATTGTATATGAGACTTCGTAAAGTCTTCTTAAGTTTGGATTGAAAACAAGGATAGTCGCATAGGTAATGTCTATTTGCATAGTCCTTTGTAACTAGCTTTCCCTATGATCTTGATAACATTCCATATTTGGGGGGAACACGCCATCACAATATTCATGACTAAGCATTTGGCTGAATCTGGGCGTGTTAACACAGAGGTCTTTGATTAATCCAAATATTTTACTCTGCTTGAGTCAGCGATAAAGATCTTTGTAATAACTGTGATTTCTAAACCAATATTCTCCATTACATTTTTTACAATAAATTATGAGAAGCTCCCGCAACTGCGATAACGTTGTGCAGAAATCTTGTCATGAACGTTTAAACTCACATAAAAGGAGAACAGTCCCTCTGGATATACCTTCAATCTTTGGACCAAAGATAAGCTCTCGTTGGTCATCATTAAGATTGACAATGTCCTCATTCTCTTCAATGTTTAAAGCCTTCAAAATTTGGGCTTACATACATGTTGGGTACTAACTCACTACAAACATAGATTTTGATCTTTAAAATTTCCTCATTCCGTGCTGAAAGGAATATTACTCTTTAAAGTGCTGGTTTTAGCCTTATTAGTTGTCATTCTATCAAAGAATATCACTTTGTCAGATTGTCTTATTTATACTTGATAAAATGGTTTTAACAGAGTACCAGCTTTGTATGTTAGTACTAATAATGTTCCAGACCTTCGCTTTTCATTGTTTTGAGTGTCTCCTTGTAAATTATCAGAATTGTCAACATCGTTTTTATCCTTTTGTTTGATAAATTTAGACTTGGTTACAATGTTTTGTGAAGATTTGTCGAGGGTTTTAGTGTTGGAGTTTGTTGACTAGTTTTTGTTTCTAAGGTCATATTATTTTTGAGATTATATGATGACATTTTCCATGTCTTGATAATAATTTTCATCATCATTTATTTCATCATCATAAGGTGTATAGACCTTTTTTTCTACCTTCTGCACGAATCTCAAAGTCATCAATATTCACCCTCAACATGTCGATATCATCCTCGTCATATTTACCCTGCTTTCCCTCAACCCCACGCATAATATGAAAGGGCGAATGATCTCACGATCATCTTCCTGGTTCCATGGAGGTTGATTCTCTCTAAAATTCTATTTTTGGTTCTGGTTTCTATTTTGAGGAGCAGTCGGTTTTTTTGACCGGCTTGTGCTCTCTTGATTATGCTCATCTCTTTCATCATTTCTTCCATCATTTTCTCCATTTTTGAGTTTGAAGTAGAAGGTGTAGATTCTCTCCGAAGGACACTTTTTCATTGTTCATTTCGTTTCTTTCCATTAAGTTGACTTCCACAGAAGAGCACCCTTTGAATTCCTTCAAGAGTTGCAGATCTTTCCCTCAAATTTCAGATAAGCCATCTTTAGGTCAAACCTCGTGAAACTTGTTTAAAGATGAGCCTTGTGGAGGTTTTAGTTAGAAAGTGCATGTACACATCGTTGGAACTGCACAATGTTTGCACACCCTCTCCGCATTTCTCATGGAGTGGTTCTTATAGTTAGAAAGGAAATGGAGGTTTTTATTTACCTCCTACTTGTTTAATAACAAGTCTATGGAAGGCTGGAGATCATTAACACAGGAAGAACTTTGAACCATTTTCTTACTTTCCCCTAAGCTCTTAAGCAAATAATCTAAGCCGATGTAATCATCAATTTCATTTTCACAAAGTAGTCATTCATCTTATCCACATACAGATGCGCTTGTAACATTACTAGCATCATATAATGAATTTTTGGATTTATAGTCTTGTGAAGATTGACTAATGGCACAGAAGGACTATGAAGCATACCATGCCGCCATGATATGTAGGTGGATTCTACAAGAAGTGGATTAATGAAAGGGAGTGGGTCATGAGTGGTTTGACAAGTGGATGTAGGATGAGCGTAAGGATGGAACAGAATAGACCGAAGCGTAGCCGATCTTGACAGAGAGGCACCCAGGTTGTAAAGGAAATAAACGAGCAGTGTTGTTTTCTACTAGGATGTTCACTTGTTTCAGAGGATGAAAGTGAAGACCTTAATCAACCGATTCAAATCACCAAGAGACCTAGTTCTAAAGGGATTTGCTAAGTTAATTGTGATTGTTGTAGAGTCAAATATTTTCAGGAACTCGAATTAGCTCTCATGGGTGATCTCGCAACAGTTGATAATTTACCCTAGGAGACTTCCTAAGGATACTTTTCTCAAGTCATCACTATTTCGTGATCATAGTCCGGTAGGCTTCAGTATGAATCTTCTAGCCATGATGCCGTGTTTTAGACCCAAATAAACAAGAAAAAGTTCTGTCCGTATATGACAATCTTTCAAGAGGTTAACTACTTATTTTAAAATGAATCCTAAGCAACACCTTCAACTGAGTTTGAAAGATATTATAATAGTAAGGGGTTCTTCCTAGTGAGTCTTTGTCCGTTGGAGAATCAGAGTCGCTATGGAAGTTTTTAGCTCCATGAGTGTAAAAGTTTTATGGTCACTCACCATGTTTATTGGATAATAACTTAAAATGCTGGTGTTTTCTCGAGTTATTTAAATTGTGTGGTTTTAAGAATATTCTAATCTTGTTTCCAAACTTAGCTACACATGAGACAAACACAATGTACTCTTATGGCCAAGCCAAATCGTTTTTTCAAGTGTTGATAAAGTCTTTAAGAGAACTTGTGTTTACCTAAGCCATCACCGATTCCAACAAGTTCCATCATTATTACCATCTTCGGTAGTACTTGAAAAGGCCGATGCATTCACAAGTTTTATGAAGCTTTAAGGAACCCAAAGTGATCTGATGTCCCCATACCCCAAATGAAAATGATTCGGGGTTCGATCTCAAAGTGGAGTCGCCGTGAATGTTAGCTCCCCGTAATCAACAAGATTGGCGAGTCCTGGGTCACAAGGAGAAACATCGTTTCAACCACTTTGGGATTCTAGGACGCAGGCCCTCTGCTAGTCCTGTGAGAGGGATCTCCACTAAGTGCAAAGATGGATTTGTATTTGAAGTTTTGGGTAATGATATTAGGACAAGCAGTGAAGGCCAAGGTTTTGTTTGTTTTTTTGATGGCTAAGATGATTACTGCTTTGAGGTGGAGTTCTAAATGTAAAGATTTTCAAAGGTGAGAAGTTGCATTAGGGGAATTTTGAGGTCTAAAATGGCTTCTAAGGAAATAATAAAATAATAGCTAAATCAATAAAAAAATAATATTTATGAACTTGAAATTCAGCTTTTTGCACTACAATCCATGTAACCATAGTTAAATTCAATTCAAAGGTATTAAAAAAAATAATTTTTTTTTATTGATGTGACTATAAATAAGAATGAGCTTTTCTAGAAAAAAGTCATTATCTTTAAACAACTAATGCATTTGTCCTTTGTACTAACAATTTAAACAAAATATAAATAAAATTTATAAATTTAAATTATATTATATGCTATTAATAAAATTTATATTATTTAAATTATATAATAACATGTAATTAATATACCGTATAAAAATAATATAATATAATATAACAAATGTATAGGGATATGCATTGTTTCTTCAAGACATATGAAATATTAAATAACATATTTTTATTCAAAAAATGTGAAATGACATTTTCATTATGAGTAATTTCATTTTGACTTTAAAAGATGAGCACTACCATGTATACATGAAAGTTTTATCCACCACCGAGGATGTGACAAGTAAGTACTTTTAATCAAGTATTGCCACACTCAACTATTAGGATGACACATCCCTGAAGACTGGTTCTCATAAAGTTAATTTTGATTGTACATTTTTCTTATGAGGCTCATTTTAGACCTCAAAATTTCTAATAAAGCTTTGAAGGAAGACAGATAATTATGTTTTAGTCCATTGGGCTATGGGGTCATAATAGGGTTTAATTGGAACAACAAGAGGCAAGAGTGTCCATGGGCAAGTCATCTATGTTCAAGGATCTCTTTGAATATTGATTTATGGAATGAAATG
The DNA here is from genome assembly GCA_034641835.2 of Pinus albicaulis. Classification (NCBI taxonomy): domain Eukaryota; kingdom Viridiplantae; phylum Streptophyta; class Pinopsida; order Pinales; family Pinaceae; genus Pinus; species Pinus albicaulis. Next base: position 8,824 of record JAXQQM020080287.1, on the reverse strand, counting down.
ATACAACAAGAAGGAAAATTAAACAGAGGCAGAATAAAGAGCAGCTCAGATCCGGTAAGTACTTTTAAACTAGCGCCTTTGACAAACACTTAAGAAGAATATAAAAGAAAACTAGATATGGTAAGTACTTTTAAAATAGCTAGCTCTTTGATACATCAACAAACATTTTAAAACAAAGGGGAAACTTGAAGGCAACCGTTGGAGTAGAAATCTGAAGAAGCAAGCTCACCAGAATCTCTTCCAGCTCTCCGTTTACTTGGTTACTTTCTAAGACAAACACAAAGATACGTAATGGCCTAAGATCTCTGGTACCATTTCTAAACTAGCGGCTTTAACACATTCTGGCAAAACATTCGTACAGCTTTGGGGATAAAACTAGACCAAGGCACAATTATATCTTCCATAGTTCATCTCTACTTAACTAGTACCTAACATAACTTAAGAATAATATTCAACTAAGACAATAAGATGAGGGAACGCCGTATTCCTATGCTTAAACCGAACAATCATTCCCAACAACACAGACAAAGAAAATATTCGTATAAAGGTTTTTAAGTCGCAGAAGGGTACCGATATACAAGAGGTCCTAACTCTATGCATGTCGTTTTTATAAAAGGAGACACATGCTGAAAATAAACAAAGACAAGTTACAATAAGAAAAGTCATCACCGTCAACATAGACCAGATCCCATAAATCGCCTTGTATTGATGTTTCTAAAACCAAGCACATAGCCTTTAAGTCCAATGCTTTAGTTTACAAACTATCATCATCTCACCAATCCTATTCACCACCAAAATAGAAAGCTCCAAGGGCTCATGAACACTACTACGTATAGAAGTCTCAAGCTCAATGCTTTCAATGTTCTACAACCAACCCCCATTCATCTTCTGCGAGAGTATATAGAAGGATGGAGGAGAGATCTGATAAAAGATCTCAAAACCAATTAATGCGTACTTCAATGGCTTCTCGTGGCCTCGAGGCTCAATAAACAAGCTTACACAGGTTTCTCCATTTAAAATGATTTACATAAAGATTGTCGTTGGGAGCTTTGTTGACCTTTAAGGCTCTATGTGATGTCGAGGGTTACCTCGCCGACATTTTGTCATTAGTTTGCATGCGCATCTTATCCTTTGGTCATGGTTTTCGTGAGGCAGATATTTGGTCTTGATCAATAACCTCGTTCGATTGAATACTTTGAGGCTGTGGAATTTCGGTAGGCCGGGGAGGAATCAATTTGCTCCCGATGTGGTTATGGAAGATTTCGTTGACATAACACTTAAATCGTGTTTCATGAATTTTTTGGGGATTAGGCTTTTTGATAATCATTCATAGCCATGATCCCACAAATCGTCTCCTCAATTGTCTGTACATTTTTGTCTTCGACACCGATACCGACCGTGTTTGATTTACTATGTTTTGTCGCATGCAAGGTCAAAAGGTAGGATATGGCATCAATGCCTCATGAAACATCGATGAAACATGAAGTTTAAACCGTAATTGATTTTTTTAAAATCAAAGGTAGGAGGATCGCTCACCCTCTACCTTTTGAATTTTCTTCGTGTATAAAGCGGAAAATCACTTGAACCCCGCACAATACAAAAAATATTAAAAATCCCGTATGTATATGTTTATTACCGTGAGAGGACATATGGGGAGAAAGTATGGTCGTTGGATACATCATCCAACTAACAGATTGACTGTGGTAACAAAGTAGTGCGAGAAGAATGAGTCATGATCGTAGTAGGATCACTATTGAACGGCGGCAAAAAGTCAAAGTGAGGAGTCAGTTTTTGAAAATCGAGAAATGGGTTAAACCTGGTTTTGGAAAATGGTCACGAAATCAAAGTTTAACCGGGATACCGTGGTCGGCTTGATGGATTGCCCACGCGATCAATCGAGGACGCATAATTACGGACCTTAAAAACAAAACCCGACTTCAAACCTTTAATTCAATCACCATAATTATTTCGGTCATAGAATAGGCTTGTCGACTGCATTTGGGAATAATGAAACCTGGCTTCAATTTGTAGATGCTGTAGATGTTATCATATTCGGGACCACCTGGTTTCGAGAGAGGTCGTCGTATTGCAGACCGGTGACCGCCAGGGTCGTTGATCTCAGACGATCGACATGAAATATGAATACCGTTAACAGACCATGTGAAATTGCTGGGTATCTTCTTTGAGCGATTATTGTTCAATGAGTAAATTTTACTCCATGATCGCCGCATCAATATTGCATCCGTCCACTGCCCCATCTTAACGTGTATGAGCGCGGTTTTTTGAACAATGCACAAGACACGGTCGCGGCGTGTGTACCAATCAACATGATCCGGGAAAAAACCGCTTCTCCGCTTTTGGAAGAAGTGTGTTCATGGGATACCGCCCGGTTTTGGGAATGTAGTGACATGGGACCACCGACCGGCGATGATTAAAATACCGTCGATTCCGTTACATCATATCGATTTTATGGAGATTGATTTGGAATTTTGCACCTACAGTAAACGTTATTTCATAATAAATCCGACAACGAAATAAGACTAAGGTTTAGACTCTTTGGGGTGAGAGGTTAATTTTTCGATATAGTTTGGTGCCCTATTCTGGTGGCCTTTGGGTATGGTGATAATAAGACCGAGGATAAAGTAGAGGTTGTTCCATTATCATGACGCGATAAGCGCTAGTGCTGCGCTGCTCTAGCACCAGTATTTACGGAGGGGAGGGGATTAAAGACTAGCTCAAGGGGCGAAGTCCATACATATATATAACATATGCATTTTAATGGTTTCTTTTTCAATATTTTCAAAGGAATTTGAGAGTTTCGTATAAGGCGTAAAGGATCTTAAGCTCACCAAAAGGGTTTTGTTGTGAAAGGGGAAAAACATGAAATGAAGGTTTTCTGCGGGGAGATGAAAGGCAAAGATGAGGTTAGTCCGGAAAAAGGGGGAAAGTGGACCGTGTTCTCGTACCCGCATATTTAGAATCGTTAGGATTTCGGGAAAGGTGGAATGGGTACAAAGAAGGAAATTGGGATGAGTATATAGTTTTCAAGAGTCTTCAAGAGCTAACACTTTAGCAATAAAATTTGTTCCTTGAAGGCTCAAAAAAGTTTCAGCTACCTTTTCATAACAAATTTTATAGGTGAAGGCACCCTAAAGGGAATCCTTTGGTCCTTTCTCGCTTTGGGAATGTTGTGCCTCTTTATATGGCAACATTGTCCCTTCCTCGGTTAACCGGCTGCTCGTTTGGCGTTGTTTTGACTTCCGTGGTCTCAAGTAGCTTTTTGCTCCATCGCATAACCATCTCCCTCCACTCGAAAAACATCATTATGTTGATTCTACAGACCTTCCTTTCCTTCTCCTATTTCTTCTTCTTCCTCTTCTCCTTTTCTTGAGTGAAAGTACGGATTCTGGTAACCGGTGGCTAAGAGAAGAAGAAGAAGAAGTTAGATAAGAAGAGAGGCTAACACAAGCTAATCGCCTAAGAAACCCTCCATTGATGACATCCAACCTTCCATATGAAGGTTAATTCCCTTGCATGTTGTGCAAGTGACCCTTTCGCCGAGATTGCCACTGGCATTCCAAAGGTATGAGAAGTTTTAAATTAAGAAGCCAGCCCGTGGCACCATTTGCTTTGGCTTCTAGAAGTCATATTGGTGGTACATCTTCGACTAGTATAGTTAAAACTCATAAGAAATAGGGTAAGATTTTCAATCCCTGTAAGTTGTGTGAAGAGCATCATCCCATTCACCTTTGTCCATATATGGATGAAGCCAAGAGATTGTTGGACAACTCTACTGTTTCCGCAACCTGCCTTCTGGCCGGTTACCAGAAAATTTCTTTGAGTCCTCCACTAGTTGATTCCACGATCGGTCAAGAGTCATCCTTGGTCGATCTCGCTCCCCCAGAAATTCAAGTTGAGAATCTATTTGTAACCATTGGTGAAGATCAGTCGACTTGATCTTGCCTACGGTTCATCGGATCTTTTCGATGAGGTGGGCACACCATCCCCTCGAGGTTCTTCTTGTTTCTTAGTTCGTCGGACTTGAAAGATTCTTCCATCCTTGTAGTTCAAGGAGAGATTTATATCTGTATGATGGAGGATTGGAAGGATATCTCTTGCTCCTACATAACACAGGGGATGATGTCATTTCTGCTGCTTCTCCAAGTAGTTTGGTCGCTTCTTTCGATTGGAGTAGATTCGCAGGATACCGTCTTCCGTCTTATGTGCCTTTTGAGATTACGGTACAGGCCTTCAACTTGGTCATACCTAGCACAATTATGGATGAAGGCGTGTCTGTTAGTATTTTGTCTTCCACTACTTGGAAAGCTTTTGTTTCTCCACCACTTGTGCCTGTTACGCAAAATATGTTGGCTTTTAACAGAAGAACCAGTCAACCGTTAGGGATCCTTCCGAAGTTGCCTATTACTTTGGGAGGGAAAACTGTCCATATAAACATGATGGTGGTCCAAGGTCCCTTGGATTTTAATTTACTCTTGGGGCACGTCTATGCTTATTCCATGGGTGCGCTTGTCTCCTCCCTCTTTTATGCGATCTGTTTTCCACACAAAGGTCAAATCATGACCATTGATCAGATTTCATTCTTTGGTCCTGATGTGGCAGCTTGCTCGCTATCGTCTGTTCCGAATCTTTATCTGCCGGTTGTATCTTCCCCACCACCACTTAATTATGTGGCTACCTGTCGGACCTATGCCCGCATTCAGTGATAGTGCCATTATGCATCGTGTGCTGGGGGCATTGGGTCCTGATTTCTGAGATATTGTTCTCACATCAGATGAGAACCTCTTGGAAGCCATGAATTCTTATTCAACATGATGAGGTCATCGGAGCATAGTTCGTTTTCTTCTGTCAAGCTCCTTAAAAAATGAAACAAGCTCGTCGGAGCAGAGTTTGTTTTCTTGGGTCAAGCTCCGTAAAAAATCAAACAAGCTCTTCCGAGGATAGTTCTTTGAATGTGTCACACTCGTTAAAACATTGAAACACGTTCTTGTTCAATTTGAGTCTTTGATATGATCTCGTAAAATCCTAGTCGAGTCTTTCTCTTGAATGCACTAGCAGTCTACTCCGGTGAATGCACTGAAGCTTGGGGGGCATGTACCTCGAATTGAGTCACCATGATGGGGCATGAAGCTCGTTTCAAGCATAGTTTATCTTTGTTTCAAGCTTGTGTAATAATGAAACCAACTTCACGGAGAGTTTCCTGATTTCAAGCTTGTGTAAACATGAAACCATCCCCATTTTACCTCTCGTGATTGTCATTTTATCAACCTGTTTTTCCAGATAAACCTTGGTTTTCTCATTCCATCATCCCCATCTGCTTGGCTGATCATACACCGTCACTTGGTTGTTTTACCCATTCATGAGGAACCACTGCAATGAGTGGTCTTGTTAGCCAGTCTCTTGACCTTTACCTGTTCTGAGTAGTTCCACCATTACTGGAACTAGTTGCTACCCTTAATACCACACGTTCCTCCAGGAGGAGTCAACTTTCAGCTCTTTTTTGACTCTCTAAAATTGAAAAGATTTCCGAGACTCTTGTTGCTTTGAACTCATTAAATGGATGCGAAACGATATCTACCCAGTATACGTTTACCCCTTTTTCGGGTTGGGATAGATTATTTACGAAAAAGGAATACCTTAGCCTATCGCGACTAAGAGGTTCTCCCAGATATTGTTTTCTACTTTTTCGGATCTGTGAGACTACCTACGAAAAGGGACCTGTTGGAGTTTTATTTTCCACTTCTTTTCAAACTTTCTAAACATGAAAAGATGCTGCTTCCTTTGTCAGACTCATGAAACCCTGATGACATCAAACATTGCCCCATGACGTTCACCAAGTTCCTCCTTCATAGTGTTCGTAAAATGTACTAGGATGGATTTGTCCGAAGGACAAACTTATATTACAATCATATTCTATCCTCTTTAAGCTTGTGTAAAAATAAAGAAGTACTCGCTAGAAATGGTGGGGGAAAATGGAAATTTTTCATCAGTTGTGTTGGCAGTATGTCACTCTTGAACATGACACTTGTGTGCAGTTTGTGTCGGGTTGGGATATCTTCACTCTGTCACTTTTCCTCCATGGGTTTGAGAAACCTGTTTGCCTCTCATTCGATTACCAATTTTTTCAACATGACCTCTGATCCTATTTGAGTCAAATGCTGCCAAATTCTGGAGTCGTGTCGCCGATATGTTCAAGAGAAAATCGTTCCGCAATCTGTACATTCCTTGATCCTATGTTTTAGTCTTGATTCACACTCATATTACCTTCTCTGTTTCATGTCGATGATGTGGGATTCATTATGACCCTCCTTCGACGGATCGCTTCTTGTTGACTTCAGCTCATTATCCGGGAAGTTTATCTAGAGACTCCTTTCTGGTACCTTAGAGCTTGCATGCCCTAATGGCAAGTTATTCACATTTGACGACATGTTCACGTCATTGGCCTTCGATCGGGTGATTTCAAGAGTGTTTGACTTCAGCTCACTATTCACATTCCGTGGATTTTACTAGTAGTACCTTGAGAGCCATTGACATTATGGGTGGTTTTTCTCGCACTTGTTAATGGTTCACATCATTGAATGGTAATCAAGTGATTTTCTAGCATGTTTGACTTCAACATGTCTATTCACATGTTGGAATTTGTACTTTGATCAGATGGTGTTGGAGCACAATACCCTAGGCTTTGATCACAAAATTCCAGGTTGCGAGGCAATATGATTTGTCCATGATTGGATACATGTTCCTTTCAGATGGATGGTTGCGACCATACCATGAGTCTATATGAGATCCTTCTTAGATGGATGGCTACGACCATACCATGGTCTCTTTTACGGATGGATGCGTCCATACTTGGATTCATGTATTTTCATCAGAGATTTCAGTTATGTATATGTATCTATGCTTGATTTGTAGGTCTCTAGATGACAACGTCTAGTTCCTTGCAGGTACTTGTAAAGAATTTCGCCCCTCACTCATGTTCGGACTTCATACTTTAGGGCGCATATGTTACACAGTAATTTGTCACCATCCCTGTACTCCCAGTTCTTTGATCCTAGAGGACCCATACAGTGACCCTTGTGTACTTTCCAAGCATGGAATACATACCCATGAACCACATTTTGTCTGCCAAATCATCTCCCTTTACAACTTTTCTGAAAGTTCCTTGTAAAAACATGGTTTTCAAGGTGGGCGCTTTCACTCAGTGTCTGACCCACGCCGATAGCGAAATTTGCACTGAGACCTGTGATGATCGGCACTCTGTCTTAATGTTGGACCCGCACCGATCCTATTTTGGAATGTTTTTTAAATAGAAAGGAAGCTTCCGCAACTAGAAGCTTCACAAGGCGGTGAGCTAGAAGTTTGTTTTGAGGATATGGTCAAGGAGTTCCCCTTTGGGCTTCTTGTTCCCATGTAATAGGAACTACTCCAAAGGATAATCTCTTTTCCCATTATTTGAAGGCCCATAACCTCCTCCTCCATTTTTATGTATGGAGACCTCCTTCAGCTCTACAACCTTAGTTAGTGATGATAGAAAGGAGAAGCAATCATAGCTTCAGGAGAATAGTGCAGAGTGTGATTGTTTTTGTGTGTTGGGAACATAGTGAGATCTTGGATCTTTGTGTGTGAGAGCGTTACAAATGTGCTTCGATATGGACATGCCGAAGGAGAGCCTTAACATCAAGGCTTGGTTGTAAACTCCCCTTGTCTTTATCATAATAAAATGCATTTGATGTTTATCTTCCACTCTTGTTTGAATTTATAATGAGATTTCTAGCATTCCTTGATTAGTTATATAGGCTGTAGTTGTTTTATGTTTGTCATGGTTTTACGCTTGTCGTGGTTTCTTGACTGTCTGTACAGGTAATCGAACGTTGGTAGTAGCATGTATCGAGCTTGAGAAGAGCGATGGATTAAGAAGCTTCAACGGAAGATGACAACATAGCATCAGGACAAGGTAGGTCATCTTCCTTGCTCTGAATTTCATTTACAATCTAGGACGGTAGATGTTAGTATGTTCCTGTAGTTGCAAGACCCACCCTAGGGCTAGAGGGATCACCTTTGTCCGCAGAGGGGATTTACCTGGACAACAAAAAGTGTAGTAGAATGAGAGGAATTGAGGTGTTGTACAAGTCAGCCCCTCCATTCAAATTTCGGCTAAAGTCTCCTTTTTCCTCTTTATCGTTGCCCTTTCCCAAGCCGGAAATACATTGAAAAAGGCTAAACTCCACCCTTTAAAGTCATATAAGGCCTAACTCCTTTCTCCCCTAACTCCGCACCTCTTTTCATCCATATAGCCAAGCGCTGCCCCTTAGAGCGTTTATCGCAAATCGCATGATCGCGCCATCGCACTTTCCCCTCATCGCATATTCCGCCAGTGCGCTTTCTGCCTTTGCGATTTGCGCACCCATCGCATATCTGCCCCATCGCAAAAGCGCGGTTTCTTGTCACTCCATCGTTCCCCCATCGCAATTCCTCCACTTGTGAATTTGCGATGTGCGCTCCGGGTCCCACTTCCAAAGCCTTTGCTCCATTGTTTGTCATGTTTTCCTTCGTAACTTCCCCAAAAGTTAACCTTTGAGTCTTCGTACCGTTAACGTTTTTCCGCCATTTTGCATCATCTGCCCACGTGTCATTCGCTTTTCCCTCTACTATTCACATATTTCATTTATGTGTCGCGTTTCAGTGTTTTTGTTTGATGTCTTTGCCTCGTGCACTTATCGTCATCCCGCTGTATCACCCCATTTTTACCTCTCATTCCTATGTTGTTCCTCTGTGTTTTTCGCCACCCCTTCCATTAACCTCTTTG